>APFE030975360.1:0-18934 GCA_000404065.3 Pinus taeda | reverse complement strand
ATCAATTGACATTTACAATAATTAGTTGATGAAAAATAAAAAAATGTATTGCAAATCACTTTTTTGCTTTTCATGTCAATAAAAAATTTCATGGGAAAAAATAGATTGGGAAAATAAATTTATAATCTAAATAAATATTCTAGATTTTAGAGAATTGTTAAACAAAATTGTTGTGGTATATATAAATGCACATTCTTTCAATATATTATTATATAATAACATAATAATTTTTGGATAAAAGAAATGTGCACCTCTTCGTATAATAATAAAATAAATTACAATTTGTATATTCGGTTTGTCTTATATGGATTGCCCGATGGTCATTGAGTTGATAAAAATTTTATGAATTTGTTGCAAAATAATAATGTTAATGGTTTCCTGATAAAATAATTCTTTCCTGTACTTGAACAAGATGAATAAAGTAATTATTTCCTATTACTTGAAAAAAGCTAATAAAGGAATTATTTTCTACCATAATAAAATTTTATGTAACAAAGTACACCATCTTAACATAGATTTGTTACCATTGTTTCCACACACATTGTTACCATAGATTTATTACAATTTTTTAATTTTTGCGTCTATATGTTGGATTTGAAGATGGTTAATGTTATGATTTGCATTGTAATTATTTCTTTTGCTAATCGTATTTTACATTTTAACAATTTCTTAGTAATGTGAGAATGTAAGTTGGGTTTGTTATTTTTACAAATAAATATTGGGAAAGACCTGAAAATAAATAAAATATGGGTGATATATATCTTTTTGGAATATATTTTTTAAAATAAATAGATATCTGGATAGACCAATCGTTGCACGGTGGAAACTTGTGGGCTAATTTATTATACAACTCGAACTCTGCCGCAATCCAGAGTTTCTACATTACCAGGTATTATAAGAAATACCGGTGGAACTGTGGATACTAAGATAGGAAACCCTAATCAAAGACCAAACACGCAGGCAAGCTACGCAATCTCCTTTTGCTTTGTCACCACGCGTTCAGCGGACTAGGCCGGCAAGGGCGCCAACCATCCCAGCATTCATGTACGTCGTTGGCTCCCCCTGTTTGTAAGAAGATATCGCGTCAGTGAACTGATCATTTGAATCAGGTCCTCCCACCACAGCCCCCACATGAATGTTTGGATTCGCTAAGTTGGCGTTGTACCAGTTACTCATTCCTTCGTTGCACGATATCTTCTCAGGCTTTACATGAATGGATGGAAGGGAAGCACCTCGATGATGAAGACGCTGGGGAAATTTCGGTCCAAAGCCCGCCATATAGGAAATTTTCAATGGGTTGTTGCCCAATATATAGTCCACCTGCTCAAGCCCATATATTCAAACCAGTTGTCAGATTTGAAAGCTGGTTTTATAGTTATATTTGATGTCATGAAGCTCCGGCAGCATCCTTACGTGGATTGTATATTCCAAGATTAAATTCAGAAATCTAATCTATTTACCTGTGTTTTTGCAAAGCTTCTAATATCTGAAGGTGAAACTGGAACACTGCCACACTGTATTGAAGAAATGCTTGCGTCTGCAAGTATGTCTGAGTATACTAGCAGTGCTTGTGAAGGGACAGTCACGTACTGTAAGTTGCTACTGTCTCTTACAAACAAAAGCCCACCTGCAAATGTCTTGTTATTAGTTTGCAAGGAAGACAAAAGAAGAAAGATCTAAGGAAAAATACAATCTCAACTCTGCTAATTCCCCTAACTTGCAAAGGATTTAAGTGTTCAAGTTTTAAGGCATGTAAGTTTCTCAAGTTCTACATAACTTAATATTATTAGATATGAAGGGTGTGAATTTGCAGGAAATATTTATTCACAGTAAACTTTTCATTTGGAAATTTGTAAAACATATCTAAATATTAAATGTTATATGCAAATTTACACCATTTATATTAAAAAATAATAATATTACAATTTAAATTTCTTAAATTACTCAACTAAGCTTTCTAAACTTTGCTTTGAAAAATTTATTGGTTTGTATGGTTAAACCTGGAGTCGTTCGAATCTGCACTGTGCTACTTTTGGGCAGTAAGGCGCACACGTAAGAATCTGCATCTGTTTTAAATTTCTGCAACGACTTCTCTCCAGATACATATTCCTGTGCATCAAAACGGTCTGTTATATGACCTAAGATATATACCTACAAATTATGGGCGAAAGAGGCTAGTTTGACAATGTTGTTAGCTGTTTATCAAAGTTTAGTATTTTATTATATTTAGCAATTTAAATTTTTTATTAAATGGATTTAGTTCACTGAGATATAAATTAGTTGATTTATGTCGATGTTTGTATTATCAAATTTAAACTTTACGAAAGTGATTGAAACTTATTGTTAATCTGAATTATAAATTACTTTAGCTACTTCTTAGATTAAATTAAATAATATTGATGTGATTAATTAGAAAAACATGTTTACTAGATTATTGATAAAAAATTCAAAATTTAACCCTAACTAATATTAAAAAAAGAAAAATACCAAAAATATATGTATTTAATATCAGTAAAATAAAATTCCTGAATTGTATTAAAATATCTATTGTATAGGAACTGGTTACCTCGGCTAAGAGTATCTGGGCACCTGCAAATTTGTTATCCCAACTAAATTCATTGACTGCGGAACTCGATCCTTGGTTATCCAACACAAATTGCAAATAAGATCGATCGCGTGTTGCCTTATAAAGCCAAGCAGCAGCCCACAGCAGTTCGTCCTGGTCAGCATTACAAAATTACGAATATGATACTCATCTAACACTCAAACCTTTTTGTATTTTTTATGCCTCCAATTTTGTTCACAGCATGGATAAAATTGTTGTGTAATTGTATGCAGGAGTACATACTTGGAAACCAGAATAGGAACAGTAGAAAGGGCAAGATGCTTGATAAGACCCACGGTATTTGTTTGCAAGTTCGAAGAGCTGCAGAAACAAGGCAATGGAAAATTACCATATTTATAGAAGTTAACTCAAAATCTTAAAACTTAATTCAATATCATATTTTTTAAAATATTTTGGAATTTAAAAGATAAGAGAAACCTAACACAAATACCTTAGATTAAACAATTAAGTTTATAGGTTTGAATCATATTTTAAAATATTTTCAAAATCTTAAAACTTAATTCAACGTTATATTTCCAAAATATGTTTGGAATTTAAAAAATAAAAGTTAGATAAGCAATTAAAAGAACACAAATAAATTAGATTAAAGGATTAAGTTTAGAAGTTTGATTTAGATTTTAAAATATTCTCAAAATATACCATAAAAATAAAAATAGAAATTCCCAAGCAAACGAAATTTCCATTCAACTTTTGAAATCTAAAATAATAAAATTTTAAAATATTTCCAAAATATACAATTCAGATAGATATTTCATACTCGCCGAAATTTGTACTCACAACTTTTGAATGCTCAAGTAATAATTTCGAGTAAGAAGGATCAATCTTCCTGAAAGCAATGGCTGCAGAGGACAGAGCTGCGGAGGCATCGGCAGCAGCCTCGGTGCCAGGAGAAGATGGGTTGATCTGTTTCAATGTTCGAGGAGTATCCATGTCTTCTGGCCGCTCCCAACATGCATGATCGGTGTCCCCATTGCCCACCTCAGTCCACAGCGTCATAGGAGATGAATGAGCCTTCACTATGAAATCCGTTCCCCATCGAATTGCTTGGAGAGTGTTATTTAGCTGGTTTGCCCGACCTAACTCGTTTTCATAATGAGAAGCTGCCCAAGAAAGCAATGCCACTGTGAACGACATGGGCCATTCAAATTTTACGTTGTCTCCCGCATCGTAGTAACCCCCCGTCAGGTCCACCTGAAAGCAAAATCATCGACATCAGCCAGGGGAAAATAGCAATCTGTAATAGAAGTGAATATATATATATATATATATATATTTTCTTGATTACAGATTTTAATAATATTTTTGAATCTGACGATTAATAGAGAAATAAATCGAAAACCATTCAGAAATATAAAACCATTGAATTGCACTATTTGTTTTGGATTGCGGCCATTACACTAGCCAGACGACCATCAGAAAGAGCAGAGTCTCCCCTCCATTTCACTCGTTGATTCCTAGGAAGTTTTCCAGAGCGCTGCCCTTCGAAGAAGAGAATGGCCTTGGAGAGTGCTTCATCGTAATCGATTTCTCCTGCCTTTTCCGGTGCAGCATTGATAAAATTTACTATTGTGAAGCCGACACAAGCAAACAGTGTAGTAGCCAGAAAAAGCTTCGACATTATCTCTATTGATTACAGTTCTGCGCCACTGTCGCTATAGTTTTCCCTCGCTACTGCTCCTATTCTGCTGCACTGTGTTTTTACAGCATATGGTTTTGTTATAAATCATCCTTAATTTATATAGGTGACTATACCGAAAAATAGCTAAACTGAGAGGGCCGTCGAGTACTGAAGAGAAATAATCGGATCAGGATTCGAAGAATGGTGCGATTCTCTCGTGATGAATCATGAACACGAAATACCAAACCCATAACGTGGCAAATTGAACGGCCACAAACCTTTGAATAGTTATTAGTTTGAATTTTACGGTTATTTTATGGTTCACAAGCGATATGTTCTCTAGTATAATGCTATTTAAAAAAATAAAACATTAAATAAATAAATAATGTTCATTGTACCCTTTACCTAATTCTTTACCATTCCAGCGCCCACATGAATGTTTGGATTCCGTAAATTGGCTTTGTACCATTTACTTGACCGTTGGTTGCACAATATCTTCTCAGGCTTTACATGAATAGATGGAAGGGACGCACCTCGATGATAAGACGCTCGGGAAATATTCAATGTAGTTTTTGTTGAAAGAATCGATTTGCGAGAAAGTTGGGCTTGAACATACTAACATTGCCATTTGCCAAAAGAAGCTTACCAAATTTTATGGAAATGGTTTATTCTATTGCTTTTAGTCTGAATATCACTAAACTAAATTCATAGTGTGTTTATGAATGGTTCACAACTTTGCATAAAAATATAATCTAGACAAACTTTGGGAACCCATTTGATTGCCTGAATTTGGTAATATGTTATAGTTGTGGGCACTTTTACATATTATAATGGATGAATATATGTAGGGAAAGGATTGGCTCGTGAAGGACAACATTTGTTTCCTAGGAAGGTGTTGTGTTGCTATTAGAAGTAAAGAATGGATTTTTGCAGGAAGGGGAAGTGTTGGTATAGAAAATAAATGGGTTTGACAGAAGTCTCTACCTTTACCATGGACTAATATAGCATACTTCATTCAAAAGTAATTCACCTGCAAACCTAAACAAGAGTTTAGTTTTTATACCACTTCAAGCTATTGAACCATTTTTAACACTGTAGGTTGGTAAAATCAACCATCTTTCCCTAGAAAATGTTGTAGTAGATGGTATTGAGAGTCCAAATGTACAATGTGTTACCTCTTGTAATGCATGAATTCGAGTATGTGGGTCACATTTGGGGTGACCCTGTAGACATTCCCTTATTTCTCTCAAAGTTGGAAGATATGGGATAGAGTGTGATGCCAGAGGAAACAATAGCTATATCACAAATAGGGGAAGATGCAACTACAATTGTAGAGCCTAAAACCGTAACACAAATTATAGAGGAATCTAAAATAGTGTGAATTGTAACACTAGGGAAAGTGATAAAGCAACCTAAGGAGGGAGAAGGATAATAGTAAGAAGAATATCATGACAATGACTTCTTCAATAGGGTTCTTCAAAATTTGTCATCTCAAATTGTCCCCCAAAATTCTCTTCAAAGTCTGCTCTAAGGATGTTGTCAAGAGTGTCACTTGGTTCGTCCAAATTTTGCCCAGAAACCTAGTCTCTAGAGATCAAAAAATGGCAACTAAGTCTTCCTTCAACCAATCTTCAAGGTATCTTCAAGAGTCCTTCAAAGGATAGAATTCAATACTCCAATATTGTCGTCGCTCTTCAAGATATGTTGCTTCAAAATTGATGCAAATGTGTACAATAGGTCTTCAAGTGTGTCTTAAGTCACCTGAAGGAGATCTTTATAAACTATTTCAAATGTTTTTTCAAGCATGCTTTAATTTCACTTTAAATGACCCTTCAAATGTTTCTCCAAAGGAATCCCAAAACCCTGTTGCCAAAACTATGAAGGAGTTTGTTACTTCTTTAATTAAGGTGTGCTTTAGAAATTAGATGAATATTATAAAAATGTTGTTGCTGCTCAATGTTCAAGATATGCTACACTTGTTCCTCAAAAAAGTTATACAGGAATGATCTCAAAACAAATCCTAGAAGGACCTAAGAATGCTTTACTATTGCAACCAAAAACCTAGGATCAATCAAGCGATGTATGCTCCTCCGTTCTCCATAGGTGACTAATTTTGTCTCAATATAAAATTAGATTAAAGCCCAAAATCTTCCATGATGTTTTGCTCCTTATAAAAACCTCAAATTATACCTTTCGGCCAAGGTCTTTCCTGAAGGACCAAAATTGCAAAAACCTATAATGTTTTCACTGTGACAGATCCGAATTCTAATTGTGAAGAAGATCTGAGTTTAGTTATGCCGAGCGATAAATGAATTGTTATAGGAACTATATCAAAATACCTCCTCAAATCCCCTAAATAAGGGGATTACAAGCAATGCGATAAAATCGAAACAAATAGAAAACAAGTAGGATGTTCACTAATGCTATTGGTTGTAGAAAAGGAATGTTAAAGTAATTACCTATATTACTCTAGCATGATTAAATTGAACTGTGGAAGATATGAAAAGGGTGGATATACTTAGCTCTACATAATATCATTCACCTCAACCGGTTTCCCATTCCATCTGGGAATATAAGTTTGCCCATTCTGCTCATGCTTTGAATCAAAATTTTGTCCACACAAATTCTTCTTCAAATATTCTAAATTTGAAGTGAGCATTCAAAACAATGTTTCCATGTCAAATTCCAAGCTAGTTGCCATCGATGTTGGATCCAATTATTTCTCAATGATCAGACTGAGGTCATTTTTTTCATGCATACACAATATATCCTTGGTCATATTCCAAATTCTCAAAAATTCCAAGTGATTTTCCTCATTAGCTCCAATTGAATAAATAATCTTTGGAAATGGGACACATGTTAAATCTAGAATTGCACATGTTACATTGTTCATTAGTCAGCATGAAACCATAATAGATTAAATAATTTGATAAGGAGGATGATTAAGTAAAAAATATCTAAGTTACATTGCACAAAGACTGATAATGTTTGGCGCAAGCAATGCAAGTTTCAACAAGATAGGAAGCAACACAATTTCCAACAAGCTAGGAATGACACATAGATGAGAAGCAATTATAAGGTACAGTGGTCAAGGCTTCTTCTCAAATGTGACAATTACATTTCAAAAAAAAATTATGAATCAAGTCCATACAATTCCCTTAACTCGAATGAACCTTAGAGTGGTGAAGGCTTCTTCTCAAATGGGACAATTACGTTCAATTTTTTTATGGATCAAGTCCATATAATTCCCTTAACTGGAATGATCCTTTTCCATATGTTCGGATGTCATATGAACCCATGTGAAGCAAGATGGCATCAAAGTTCATTGAGAAAATAATGTTATGAACACTCCCACTTATGCCATTTTCATGCCACCTTCCACCAATGATCAGGTGCTCAAAATTAGCTTCAAAAATCAAAGTGTTATAATGTTGATAAACTTAGCTTTATATCGAAAATCTAGTCATTATGAATCCAACAGTGTGAACGAAACTCATGTACGAGCTCATATGCAAAAGTTAGAGAAAGTGAAAGTTCAGGTTTGACTTATTCACATGGATGGATTAGATGGCGTGGTAGGTTTCATTAGCGAATAGGGAACCGCCAAGTGGTAGGACGCCATTTCTCCCCGCATTTCCAAAGTCACACATCAAAAAAGGAAGGTGTTAAATAATTAGCCCTGAGTAGGGAAGGGTTGTGATGCGATGGATCGCAGACCACAATCACACTTCACAAAAGACAAGAGGTAAGGCATTAAGAGATCGGCCCCGGAGTTGTGACGCGATGGATCAAAGACCGTAATAGAAATTCGTAGGAAAACAGAGTCCCGCTTTATGATTTCCCACTAGTTCTCTTTCAATTGTGAAATGTGATAGGTTCCTTGGATGTGATAAGACTATAGGTTGTAGCTTAATGGTCCGTTGGGTTTGTCATATCGCAATCACACATTGGCGACATTGTCGACCTTGTTCACAGACCATAAGGCCACAACACTTCATGGATTGCGATTTGTGATGGACAGTCGGTGTCGAAAGATTATGGCCTGCTACACAGCAAAATTCTCACTTGATTAGTGGATGTTTTGTGCAAAATTGTGGATTTCATTGGTGTAAAGGATGTCGTGGTGTCATGTGCCTTGAGATATTTTTTATTTGCTTATCTACTAGTGGGGGTTACTAGCTTACATTTAGGTGGCCATGGTTGGGGCTTTATGATCGTTTTCCTACTTATCATATCTCCTTTGGGTTATTCCATGGTGGCTCTATTGGTGGCCTTGTTCCATTTTCTTCATGGTTATATGTTGTGGTTTCGACCTACTTTTTAATGGTTTGATGCCTATCTTTGGGAGTTTGAGAGATGCACCTATTTCTAAGGGTCCTTTTATCTAGGCCTACGTGCATAGTTTACGAGATTGATAATTGGTTTCATGTTATTTGGGAATTCGACAGACGCGACCTTTTTTAAGGGCTCCTTTATGCCTCTTACATGTTAGATTTTCTTGATTGATGAGTGACTACCCGTTGTTTGGGTTATATCTAATGTTCCCTACAAGGTTTCTTTGAGGGGTCAGCATGCCTCATAACCTTTTATCAGTCATGTGCATGTTGGGTGTTATTCTAGCACATATGCTATATGCATGATTATGTACATATATTTTTATTTTAATCTACTAAAATAGGAATTATTTATTTGAATGATGTATTGAGAAGGGGAATTTAGTGAAAGTATTTTAGGAGGTGTTTATCAATCTATATTGAAATTAGGCTTATTCTTTAGTATCCCACAAAGACATATGCTATAGGTTATTTAAGTGGAAACTTAATGCCATAAGCCCATCTTCATCTATTACATGATGTGTGTTAGAAATCCTCATCCAGTTGTGTCATATAACATTCCTATGCATGAAGTGTGTTTCAATCTATCACACAATGTGTGTGCTTCTATCCTAATCATGATTAGACACATTATATGTGCACCCCAAACTATCTATCCATCCATAAGTGAAGCCTATAGCATTCCACATGCCCAGGATAAACCAATTTATATGCACTAACCAAAATTGACAATCCCATAAACTTTTTCCATTATATTAGAGAACCAAAATAAACAAGCAACTTAGGGAAATGCATGTCGGCTACACAAAGATCTAGATGCAAAGATTGATACAATATGTGTCCACATAAATTCCTCTACAGATATTCTAAACTTTAGGTGACCATTCAAAATAATGTTTCCATGTCAAATTTCAAGCGAGTTATCATCTATGTTGGATCCAATTGTTTCTCAAAGATCAGATTGAGGTCATTTTTCTCATGCATACAAAATATATCCTTGGTCATATTCCAAAATTCTCAAAAATTCCAAGTGATTTTCCTCATTAGCTCCAAATGAATTAATAATCTTTGGAAATGGGACACATGTTAAATCTAGAATTGCACATGTTACATTGTTGATTAGTCAGCATGCAACCAGGATAGATTAAGTAATTTGATAAGGAGGATGATTAAGTAAAAAATATCTAAGTTACATTACACAAATACTAATAATGTTTGGTGCAAGAAATGCAAGTTTCAACAAGATAGGAAGCAACACAAGTTCCGGCAAGCTAGGAATTCTCTTAGTAGGAATGGCATATAGATGACAAGAATTTATAAGGCAGAGTGGTCAAGGCTTATTTTGAAATGGGACAGTTACATTTCAAAAAAAAATTATGAATCAAGTCCATAAAATTCACTTAACTCGAATGAGCCTTAGATTCGTCAAGGCTTCTTCTCAAATGGGACAATTACATTGATTTTTTTTTATGGATCAAGTCCATATAATTACCTTAACTGGAATGAGCCTTTTCCATATGTTGGGATGCCATATGAACCCATGTGAAGCAAGATGGAATCAAATTTCATTGAAAAAATACTGTTATGAACACTCCCACTTACACCATTTTCATGCCACCTTCCACCAATGATTAGGTGCTCAAAATTAGCTTCAAAAATAAAAGTGTCAGAATCTTGTTAAACTTAGCTTTATATTGAAGATCTCATCATTATGAATCTAATGGTGTGATCGAAACTAAAATCCGACCTCATATGCAGAAGTTAGAGCAAGCCAAAGTTCAAGTTTGACTTGCTCACATGGCAGGATTAGATGGCATGGTCAGTTTCATTAGCGAATTGGAAACCTCCAAGTGGTAGGCCGCCATTGCTCTCCACATTTTGAAAATCACACATCAACGAAGGAAGGTGTTAAATAATCGGCCTCGAGTAGGGAAGGGTTATGATGTAATGGATCGCAGACCATAATCGCACTTCGCAAAAGACAGGAGGTAAGGCATTAAGGGATTGGCCCGGGAGTTGCGATGCAATGGATCAAAGATTGTAATCGAAATTCATAGGAAAACAAACTCTTGCTTTAATATATCCTGTCAGTTCTCTGCCAATTGTGAAATGCGATAGGTTCCTCAGATGCAATACGACTATAGGCTGTAGTTTAATGGTCCGTCGGGTCTACCATACTGCAATCACACATTGCCTACGTTGTTCACAAACCATAAGCCTGCAGGACTTTGTGGATTGCTATTTGTGATGGATAGTTAGTGCCAATAAATTATGGCTTGCTACACAACAAAATTCTCGCTCGGTTAGTGGATTTTTTGAGAATTGGGGATTTTTGTCGGATGCATGACAATTTGCAGAGCGAATAATGGGAAAACAAGGGAAGTCATAACTTCTTCATTTTTCACCAAATTGGTTCCAAAAGGAGGCTAGATAGCCGTTTTTGAGTATTCTGGACTCATTGGATTAACTTTCAAAGACATTTGAGCACTATAAGCACATATTTTTACACTTTTGAGCATAATAGAGAGGCCCAAGCCATTGCAAAGTGGACCAAGGAGACGTATTCCAAGAGCAGTGAACTCCATTATCATGTGTTTGTTTTAATGTGTTTTTGATGATGTTCTATACATGTTTATTCCATTGTTTTGTTTATGGTTTATGTTAAATTGCTCATAAAATTAACATAAAAACCCTTCATTTCACTTGCAAAAATTGAAGAATCCTTAAACAGAATGAAATTATTTTATTAATAATATGAGGAAGATCTTAGCACTGCAAACTAATATTCTAAATGAGATCAAATCTAGTATTAGATCACTAGGTTTTCTTTCTAAAAGAATGATTTAATTATTTTCAATTTTATGTTATGATTAAAAGGTTAAAACTCAAAAGAGGTGAAGGAAAGTTGGTTGGAAGCTCTGAAGTTGGCTCAAGGGGAAGGAGAGAAAGGTTGCCACAATCTCCAATGCCACTTTAGGCTCAAGTTGTAGTTGAGACTCCAGAGATCATGTGTCACGATGGAGAACCTACAAACATGAAAGATGATGGGAAGGCCTTAAGAAAGGATTTCTTTGATATGACAGAGATGGTGAAGGTCCTCTACGAAGAGAGGAATAGCAGGCTGCATGGAGAAAGTTCGAAACCTCCCAAAGGAGAAGGCTCTTCAGGAGGAGGTAATAGAAAAATAGGTTATGGGAATGGAGATAGACCTCCACCCTCTTGGCTATATTCCTCCTCACAAGAATCTTCACCCTCTTCCCCTAGCACAACCCTTAATCATACTCATCATCATTATTCAAAAGGAACTAGTAAATTACCTTTTTCAAAAATTGATGTTAAATTTGAGTTTCCCAAGTATAATGCTGAAGTGAATGCAGAGAAGCTTGATAATTAGATTCGTCAGTTGGAGGTCTATTCCAAGATTCAAAACCTTCAAGAGGATGACATAAATATTCAGTTAGATTCCTTGAGAATGGACGGTGCAACACTAGTATGGTGGGAATTAGAGACCCAAGAGGAGATTAAAAAACATGGTAAGATCTGAATTTCTTGGAATGATTTCATTGTTGCAATTAAAATAAAATTCTACCCTCTCGCTTATATGCAGAAATCCATCATGAATTGGCATAACTTTAGATAGCTTAAAGGTCAAAATGTGCAAGATTACACCAAATAATTCAGGAAAAGGTCTCTAATGTTAGGTGTAGATTTGCAATCACAGGAAACATTACTGAATTACATAAGTGTTTACACAGTTACGTTAGGCATACTATCTTAATGTTTAATCCCAGTAATCTAGACAATGTGTGTGTGAAAGCCACTCATCTTGAGGCAAGAAGGAAAAATATCTCAGAAGAAGGTAGTAAAAATCCATTTAAGGGTAAAGAGAAAGAAAAGGGTTTCAAGGGAAATAAAAATGCATCCATTAAAAAGGAAGGAAAGAAAACAATCTGTAAACATTGTTCCTGAGAGAGTCAAGATGAAGCTCATTATTGGAAGAATCATCTCGAAATCAAAACCAAAGAAATTGAACAACGAAGGAAAAGAAAAGACATATAACATCACTCAAGAAGAGGATTTGGGATGTGAATCAGGTGATGAAACAAAAACCACATCCATGAGGTTTCAAGGAAAGGAATCCATTTCCAGCACTAGTTCTTCAAACTCACATAATGAAACTCCAAATGAAAATAGGAGAATAGAACTGTTTCACATAAGGGTGATCTGAAAACATAACAAGATTGATACGATGTTTGATAGCAACTCTCAAGCCAATCTTATCTTAGAAAACATTGTCAAGAGTTGAATCTAAAAATTGTTCCATATCATAAAATGTATCCACTTGAACGACTATGTGACAATACGCAATTTCAGGTTACGAGAATGTGTAAACTGAAATTTTCTATCACTGCAAAATTCATAAATGAAAAAGAGCTTGACGTTGTGTTGTTAGATATCGTGGCATCATTCTGCATACCTTGCACCTTTATGAAAAGAAATCTATCATCCATTGACATGAGAACAAATATCATTTATTCAAAAATGGAGTAGAATATATTTTGAGAGATCAGAACAAGAAAACAATTATTTCTCTTTTTAATTGAGGGAAAATGAAAAGACTAGCGAATTTGAGCAAGGATTTTATGCTTCTCATGATCGAACCTGAGAATGATATTGATTATGAAGTCTTTGATGGTTGTAATTCGAATTTTAAAACTAATTTGATTGACGTTGTTAACCAATACAATGAAATGTTTCAGGAATCAAAGGGATTACTTCTAAAGAGGGAAATCCAACCTGAGTTATAGTTGTAGCAAAAGTGTCTTCTTTTGAACATTGGAATGTACAGGATGTCAGTGATGGAAAGCGTAGAAATGAAGACGCAAAACCATGGATTGTTGAATAAACGGATCATTCAACTTACTCCTTTACTGTGTGGTGCACCTCTTGTTTTGACACCTCAGAAGAATGGTAATAATTTACCTGAATGGGGTTCAAGAAGTTGTTTACATCAAAGTAGAGTTGTTGAAGGAAAGATATGTGAAAATTCTATCACTGCAACAACTGATTTATTTTACCTACTTATTTTTCAATAAGTTATTTACGAAAAACCTTCAGTAAATATTAAAATAAATTATGTTGCAGATATGACACCATAAAACGAAACAAATACATGCACAAGAATAAAACACATCAACATAGATATTTTGGAAAATTGTCCCCAGAAAAACCTAATATGGGAAAGTCGGTCTAGCAGAGGAGGATTTAATTAATTAGTAATTCTTCAGTACAATTGTGTTCTAGACTAGATTACCCAACATAGATAAATTCTCTGGCACCTCTCTTAGTGTCATCATTAGGCTTGCTGGAATCTATGTAGCTCCTAGACCGTCTACATCATCTCCTACCTCTCTACGTCAGCACTAGGCCTCTCCATGTCACCCACACAGACCCTCCAGTGACTGTGCAGTCCTGTTGCCTCTGCGTCTGCCTCTCTAACCTCTCCATTGATATTATGGTGTTGATCCTTACTCTCTGTTCCCTACCTGCTACCTCTTATTGGAATCCAGACCTCTAGTTCGAATTTCTCAACTGACCTTGCTCCAGAAATTGAACTAACTGGTCTCGCTTAGTGTCTCCCCATCTGACTCTCAAGTCCCCTTTTATACCTTTCCTATTGATGAATCAACGACCAAGATTAAGTCCCTAATCAACTACTCAGATTAAAATAGACTTGATCCTTATCTTTTGAAAGCTTCTCATCCTTATATTTATTAATACCCGTTAATATCTTTATTTCCCTACGTTTAGACTTAGGAACTGATTAAAAAATATTAATTATTTTAATAACTCTACATCTATCTGGATTTCCCTTGGCTTTTCCGGTGCAACATTGATAAAATTTACTATTTTGAAGCCGACACAAACAAACAGTGCAATAGCCAGAGAACTATTATGCACCACTTTCGCTATTGTTTTCCCGTGCTACTACTCCTATTCTACCGAACTTTGTTTTTGCAACATATGGTTTAGTTATAAATCATCCTTAAATTATATCACTGACTATATAGGAAACTAGATAAACTGAGAGTTTCTTCGAGTACTGAAGAGGAATAATAAGATCACGATTCAAATAATGGCACAATTCTCTCGTGATGAATCATGAACACGAAAAACGACGGAACACACGTGGAGAACTTTATCAGCAAATACCAAACCCATAACATGGCAATTTGAACAGTAGGAGGCACAAATATTTGAATCGTTATTAGTTTGAATTTTAGGGTTATTTTATGGTTCACAATAGATATGTTTGTTGTTCTAGTATAATGTTATTTGAAAAAAAATAAAAAATAAAAAATAAATAATTGTTGTTGTACCCTCTACGTAATCCATTACCATTTCAGTGCCCACATGAATGTTTGGATTCATTAAAATGGCATTGTACCATTTACTAAAACATTGGTTGCACAATATATTGCCAGGCTTTAGATGAATAGATGGAAGGGGCACACCTCGACGATAATACGCTCAAGAAATCTTCAATGTAGCTTTTGTTGAAAGGGTCGATTTTGGAGAAAGTTGGCTTGAACATGCTAACATTGGCATTTTCCAAAAAAAAACATTATTAAATTTTATGGAAATTGTTTATTGTATTTCTTTTATTATGAATATCCCTAAACTAAATTCATAATGTGTCTATGAATGGTTCTAGGATTTTAATTACAATTTGGCATAAAAACATAATATGGACAAAGATTGGAAAGCCATTGATTGTGTGAATTTGGTAATAGGTTATAGTTATCGACACTCTTACTGATTATAATATATTAATATCTGTAGTGAAAGGATTTCTTATGAAGGACAACATTTGTTTTCTAGGAAAGTGTTCCTACTAGAAGCAAATAATGGATTTTTGCAGGAAAGGAAGGTGTTGTTGTAGAAAATAAATGGGTTTGAAAAAAATATCTACCCTTACCATGGGCTAATATAGCATACTTCATTCAAAAGTAATTCACTGGTAAACTTAAACAAAACTTTATTTCTTAACTTTAGGTGACCATTCAAAATAATGTTTCCATGTCAAATTTCAAGCGAGTTATCATCTATGTTGGATCCAATTGTTTCTCAAAGATCAGACTGAGGTCATTTTTTTCATGCATACACAATATATCCTTGGTCATATTCCAAATTCTCAAAAATTCCAAGTGATTTTCCTCATTAGCTCCAATTGAATAAATAATCTTTGGAAATGGGACACGTTAAATCTAGAATTGCACATGTTACATTGCTCATTAGTTAGCATGAAACCAGAATAGATTAAATAATTTGATAAGGAGGATGATTAAGTAAAAAATATCTAAGTTACATTGCACAAAGATTGATAATGTTTGGCGCAAGCAATGCAAGTTTCAACAAGATAGGAAGCAACACAAGTTCCAACAAACTAGGAATTCCCTTAGTAGGAATGACACATAGATGAGAAGTAGTTATAAGGTACAGTGGTTAAGGCTTCTTCTCAAATGCGACAATTACATTTCAAAAAAAAACTATGAATCAAGTCCATACAGTTCCCTTAACTTGAATGAGCCTTAGAGTGGTGAAGGCTTCTTCTCAAATGGGACAATTACGTTCAATTTTTTTATAGATCAAGTCCATATAATTCCCTTAACTGGAATGAGCCTTTTCCATATGTTCAGATGTCATATGAACCTATGTGAAGCAATATGGCATCAAAGTTCATTAAGAAAATAATGTTATGAACACTCCCACTTATGCCATTTTCATGCCACCTTCCACCAATGATCAAGTGCTCAAAATTAGGTTAAAAAATCAAAGTGTTATAATCTTGATAAACTTAGCTTTATATCGAAAATCTCGTCATTATGAATCCAACAGTGTGAACGAAACTCATGTACGAGCTCATATGCAAAAGTTAGAGCAAGTGAAAGTTCAAGTTTGACTTATTCACATGGAAGGATTAGATGGCGTGGTAGGTTTCATTAGCGAATAGGGAACCGCCAAGTGGTAGGACGCCATTGCTCCCCGCATTTCTGAAGTCACACATTAACAAAGGAAGGTGTTAAATAATCAGCCCTGAGTAGGGAAGGGTTGTGATGCGATGGATCGCAGACCACAATCGCACTTCACAAAAGACAAGAGGTAAGGCATTAAGAGATCGGCCTCGGAGTTTTGACGCGATGGATCAAAGATCGTAATAGAAATTTGTAGGAAAACAGAGTCCCGCTTTATGATTTCCCGTTGGTTCTCTTTCAATTGTGAAATGTGATAGGTTCCTTGGATGTGATAAGACTATAGGTTGTAGCTTAATGGTCCGTTGGGTCTGTCGTATCGCAATCACACATTGCCAACTTTGTCGACCTTGTTCACAGACCATAAGGCCGCAACACTTCATGGATTATGATTTGTGATGGACAGTCGGTGTCGAAAGATTATGGCATGCTACACAGCAAAATTTTCACTCGATTAGCGGATGTTTTGTGCAAAATTTTGGATTTCATTGGTGTGAAGGATGTCGTGGTGTCATGTGCCATGAGATCTTTTTTATCTTCTTATCTACTAGTGGGGGTTACTAGCTTACATTTGGGTGGCCATGGTTGGGGCTTTATGATCGTTTTCCTACTTATCATATCTCCTCTGGGTTATTCCATGGTGGCTCTATTGGTGGCCTTGTTCCATTTTCTTCATGGTTATATGTTGTGGTTTCGACCTACTTTTTAATGGTTTGATGCCTATCTTTGGGAGTTTGAGAGATGCACCCATTTCTAAGGGTCTTTTTATCTAGGACTACGTGCATAGTTTACTAGATTGATAATTGGTTTCATGTTATTTGGGAATTTGACAGAGGCGACCTTTTTTAACGGCTCCTTTATGCCTCTTACATGTCAGGTTTTCTTGATTGATGAGTGACTACCCGTTGTTTGGGTTATATCTAATGTTCCCTACAAGGTTTCTTTGAGGGTTCAACATTCCTCGTAACTTTTTATCACTCATATGTATGTTGGGGGTTATTATAGCACATATGCTATATGCATGATTATGTACATATATTTTTATTTTAATCTACTAAAATAGGAATTATTTTATTAGAATGATGTATTGAGAAGGGGAATTTAGTGAAAGTATTTTAGGAGGTGTTTATCAATTTATATTGAAATTAGGATTATTCTTTAGTATCCCACAAAGACATATGCTATAGGTTATTTAAGTGGAAACTTAATGCCATAAGCCCATCTTCATCTATTACATGATGTGTGTTAGAAATCCTCATCCAGTTGTGTCATATGACATTCCTATGCATGAAGTGTGTTTCAATCTATCACACAATGTGTGTGTTTCTATCCTAATCATGATTAGACACATTATATGTGCACCCCAAACTATCTATCCATCCATAAGTGAAGCCCATAGCATGCCACATGCCCAAGATAAACCAATTTATATGCACTAACCAAAATTGACAATCCCATAAACTTTTTCCATTATATTAGAGAACCAAAATAAACAAGAAACTTAGGGAAATGCATGTCGGCTACAAAAATATCTAGATGCAAAGCTTGATACAATATGTGTCCACATAAATTCCTCTACAAATATTCTAAACTTTAGGTGATTTTCAAAATAATGTTTCCATTTCAAATTTCAAGCGATTTGTCATCTATGTTGGATCCAATTGTTTCTCAAAGATCAGATTGAGGTCATTATTTTGATGCATACACAATATATCCTTCGTCATATGCCAAATTCTCAATAATTCCAAGTGATTTTCCTCGTTAGCTCCAAATGAATTAATAACCTTTCGAAATGGGACACATGTTAAATCTAGAATTGCACATGTTACATTGTTGATTAGTCAGCATGCAACTAGGATAGATTAAGTAATTTTATAAGGAGGATGATTAAGTAAATATTATCTAGGTTACATTACACAAATACTAATAATGTTTGGTGGAAGAAATGCAAGTTTCAACAAGATAGGAAGCAACACAAGTTCCGGCAAGCTAGGAATTCTCTTAGTAGGAATGGCATATAGATGACAAGAAGTTATAAGGTAGAGTGGTCAAGGCTTCTTTTGAAATGGGACAATTACATTTCAAAAAAAAATTATGAATGAAGTCCATAAAATTCAATTAACGCGAATGAGCCTTAGAGTCGTCAAGGCTTCTTCTCAAATGGGAAAATTACATTGAACTTTTTTTTTATGGATCAAGTCGAGATAATTACCTTAACTAGAATGAGCCTTTTCCATATGTTGGGATGTCATATGAACCCATGTGAAGCAAGATGGAATCAAATTTCATTGAAAAAATATTGTTATGAACACTCCCACTTACA
>APFE030975350.1:0-16724 GCA_000404065.3 Pinus taeda | reverse complement strand
TTCTTGGAACAATAAGAGCCACTTGCATATGCGCCCCCCCAACACAGGCTTATTGACCAAGTATTTTAGTGAGGAATGGTCTGTATACATCTTGAAGTGTCCCCCTAGCAAAAAGTGTTGATATTTTTGGAGTGCGTACACCATAGGCAACCCCTCGCATTCAGTTGTGGAATAGTTCTTTCCTGCTTTAGACAACCTGCAACTTGCGAACGCAATAGGGTGATCCAAGCCCTCTCCACCCTCCTGTGTTAGTACCGCTCCCAGCGCTATACACGACATGTCGACAAGGACATGAACTCCACATCCCATTTTGGGAAGACCACGATTGGTGCGAAGGCCAATTTCTCTTTTAGTACATCCAGGCTCTTCATGCAATCATCATTCCACCAAAACGTAACATCCTTTTTCAACAGTTTCTCCATTGGCATAGTGATCTGGGCATATCTTTTGATGAACTTCTTGTAGTACCCGGTATGTCCCAGGGTAGCATGCAGTTGTTTGACACTTTGTGGTGCTTCCAAATTCAGAATTACCGCAATCTTCGTGGGGCCTACCATCAATCCCTGTTTGCAAACCACATGTCCCAATAGGTTTCCAAAGGGAACGAGAAACGTACATTTCTTGAGGTTTGACGTGACTTGGTGTCATCAGCAAGTATCTAGCATCAAGCATAATCTCGCTACATGGTGCTTAATCAATCCAAATACAATCCAATCATCCAGATAGACCTCCAAGAATTTGTGGATATATTGTTTGAAGGCTGCAACAACTATGCGCGAATAGATGACCCACGCGTTCTTCAACCCAAATGACATAACGGTGTATTGAAAGCAGCCCCACTCAGTCGCAAAGGTGGTCTTGCTCCTGTCTTCTGGCACGATTTTGATCTGGTGCTACCCTGAGAACCTATCAGTAAAATAATATGCTTCTTGCCCGCTGACATTTTCCAATACTTCATCTGTGAACGGAGTTGGGAATGGATCGTGCACACACGCGTCATTCAATTTCTTGAGGTCCACGCATATTCTTATCTCACCCTTGCGCTTCTTTTCCTGCACTACCATAAGGCTTACCCAGTCGGATTCTTCCGTTGTCTCAATGATTCAAGTTGTGAGCATTTTGTCTAATTCTACGCGAACCTTTTCCTTGTACTTTGGATTCAAGCTGTAAGGCCTTTGCTTAACTGGCTTCATGTCGGGTTTTAAGGTGATCTTCATCATCCCTAAATCGCCAACGATTCTCTTTAAGTTCGTGATCTTGGTTGGGAATAAGTCCTGGTACTTGCGGAGTAACTCAGCAACCTTATCCACCGTCGTGTCATCCCAGTAGTCATCAAGCGTTGCATACTTAGGTTCAGCCTCCATACCAATGTTTAACTGCTTTGTTTTTACCAGCGCGGTTATGTCAGGGTCCTCAATTAATGGCCCTTGAACCTCGCGATAGCCTTTAGTTTCTGGAATGTTAACTTTTCGTGGATCTTCGTCGTCTTCTTCAGTATTCACATTGTAACATTCCAGCGCGCAGCTCAACTGGGTTGCCCATTCAGGCTGAATCACTTCTAATGGCTCCTGGGGTATTTTAAAGATAACTGCTTTTACGGCTTGTAGCGCATCATCAATAGTATCCCACCAACGATCCTCAAATGTGAAGGTTAATAGGAATCCTTCAAGCAAGATATCCCATTCACTTGTTCCATGGTGAAGCTCCATCTCTATATACCAGTTCATGGGTATAATATCCAGGGTATGACAAAACAGGTGCACCCACTCAAGTTGTGGCTCTTCCCCATAGACCTTCATCCATTTGGCGAGGTGCGCACACAGATCATCCTATCCATCATACTTGTCTTCTAATCACATATGAGGCTTCCCAAACCATATGCGCATCATCCTCATGCATTCGCGCCAATCCTCAAAACTTATTTTATGCATACCCCATCACCTTGTGGGCGTAGCATGTAGTACCCATTTAAAAGCTTCAAAATGTTGATGTTCCTATACATCTCTTTCAAATCTATTTAGAAAGTCATCCACCTCACTTAACACATCATACATAGGCAGATCCTTTACCTCTGTCGATATGCAGCGCAACGATCTCGTCATCATGTTACAGTTCAACGTGGTTACCTCGTGTAACCAGTTTTTCCATCATTTTATCTCCTCGTCAGAATCCGATGTGCAGGAGCTTTCACGTTCCCATGAGATTCGTCCATCTGCGGTTGGATTCACCCAGTCTTGTTCGCGCGGTTATCTTGTAGATGCAGTCCAAATTTTCATTGTTGTCATAGTTGCGCACTAGCTCTGTGTAGCACGATCCTTCTGCAGGATCTAAAGATGCAACTACGCGCAAAGACTTTTTCTCAAAAATCATCTTGCGCTTCTTCAAATTTATCACCCCATTCATGTCAGTGGCCCAATCTATTCCTAATAACACGGGGTAGGGATTGTTGGCATCAACAATCTCTATCACTTCAAAATCTGCTAGCACACTTGCTCCTTTTATATCCACTGTGATTCCCTGCAATCTTCCCATAGGTAGGATCTTTTTTTGGTTTGCCATTCGCAGTTGGGTAGGAGACCATTGCAGCATAGGCCTTCCCATGCGCTCCCATGTCTGCTTTAGCAAAACATTCACGTCTGATCCTAAATCCAGAATCACTTGGTCCACCTCATATTCTCCAATCTGTGTCATCAATCTCATTTCCCTTCCCGTCCGCGTCGTGTGCTTTCCAAGCTTTTGGACTACACGCGATTCTCTTGGTGTAGTCCCAGCGCATCTATTTATGAGTTCCTGCACCCCTTTGTAGCCTTGTTGTCGCGCAGCAGCTTCATGCATGTTTCCAGGAATGTTGTAAGCATCGATGGGTCCATTTCTAGCTCCATTCTATCTTTGCTTCCTGAAGTGGAGGCATTAAGGAAGCTCTTCCTGGCTTTCATGAAGGTTTCCTTAGCGCGCTCCAAATCAAACTCTGGTTCTTTCGTCAGAGCCTTACAAACCCAAGTACTTTCTTTAGGTTTCTTGCCTTTGTCATCCCCTGCGTAATTCTACTTCAGAGCACAATAATCACATTAGGGTCTTCCTCGCACGGCTCAGACCTCATCATTTGCAGGTTCTGAGTCAGGGGAGGTTGGTGTGCTCCTTTATCGTGCAACCTTGCTATCAGTGTGGGACAATCCTCCATCTCATGATCAAACAATGTACAATACAAACATGATGGCTGCGTCAGATTCATACAATCATGGGCATAATGTCCTGGCCCTTTGCAATTGTAACATATCAGCTGTCTGCGACCTCTTCTAGGCCCTCTTCCACCTCAGCCTTGTCTGCGCCCTGAAATCCGGTTCACACTATCCCTACGTTCTAGTCAAGGGGTAACGTTTCGGCCTAAACTCTGTAGGTAGGAATCTGATCCATCATCAACTCATAACTTCTATATGTGTGCTCATCATGCCCCACTGATCTACAGAAATTACAGAACAACTGTTATGAATTCTGCATGTACTTCTACAATAAATGGCAGTTATCTGTAGCATGCTTTCCTCCTATTTGAAAAATCACGCACCACAAAGTAGGCACTGCGCTAGGTCTTGTTGTGCCTTCGGTCTCAATGGCATTGGTCCTCCTCCTGCGAGGTAATTCGCGAACACCGGGTAGTGGTCCTTGTCATGTCCCTAATCCTTGCACTTTATGCACCATACCTCGTCGCGCACTTCTAGGCGAGTTGTCATGTCTTGTTTCAGACTCTGCATCTCAAGGCACAAGTTTTTCAACTGCACGTGAATCTGCTGAACTCCCAGGTTGGGATCCTGTATCGGGGTCTCATGCAGTCTCATCACGATCTCCAAGGCCTCAGCCTGAGTTGTTAGCCTCTGTTGTGATAGCGTTGTTCCTTAAATGCGGTGTTAATGATGCTGCAAACCATTCGCAATATTGTCCATCTGTAAGCATCATGTTAACTTTGTGAATTGTGCACTTCAGTCTCTAATCCAACTCCCAATGGGTCTCGCCTAGTAGCATTATGATTTCCTTGAACCCAATGATTGACTGCACCTCTAACTTCGGCCTGCTAAATTCTGTGTTTAGCACAATTTGGATATCCATGACCCCCGCATTCGGATTGTCATTGGAATGCTTAATGTACCAGGTCAACGTGTAATCCTGTAGAGCATTGACCAATGTTGCTTTCTTTATATTGTCATTTGTGACTCCGTGCGCT
The DNA here is from genome assembly GCA_000404065.3 of Pinus taeda. Classification (NCBI taxonomy): domain Eukaryota; kingdom Viridiplantae; phylum Streptophyta; class Pinopsida; order Pinales; family Pinaceae; genus Pinus; species Pinus taeda. The sequence goes on along the minus strand of APFE030975350.1, from coordinate 12,508 downwards.
TCCCATACAGCTTTTCTTACAAGCAAAAACTAGTCTGGATCTTCATTTCCTACTCCCTTGAACACTGCATCTTTATCACACTCACCATATTGACTCGCGGTGGTGGCGGAGGTGGTATGGGTGAAGATGGGGGTGAATATTGTGAAACTAGAAGTGGTGTGGGTGGGGGTGGTATGCGCGGAATCCTCTGCCTTATCAATTTGATCGCACTTCTTCGTGAGACCTTCGCAACCTTTTCCTCATTCCCTCGTGGAGGTGAAATCAAGGGGCTAGCTTCTAGTTTCGTACTACCTTCATTTCTGTAGATTCTCCCACTTCTCGTAGCCCCAAACATCAATTTATTTGCATAACCCGCTTTTCACACAGTAGCATTTTAATCCAAGTTTTCAAACATTTAACGTACTTACCTCACGGTCCTTTGGGGAAGCATCGTTTTGCCTCACTATAGCTTACTAAAGCATCTACCATGAACTCAATGATGAATCCTCCTATAATTCGATCAAGCCAATGATCAATAGCGTGTGCGATCTTATCCTCCGATGCTTCCAATCTGCACACCAATTCTGGGGTCCATACAATAGGTCTGTCGAGCTTGCACCTTCCTTGGCTATCTGCTAGCTTCACGATCCACTCGTATAGCTCAGTAGGGAAAGATGCGAAGAAAATTTCATGGATCTCCATGTATAAGTAGCAGTCTAACCACTCTTCTTTTAATAGTCACGGATTCCTATTCTCCTGTGCCTCGAACTCGTGAATCTTCTTATCCAACCAATCTTCAATTCCTTTCTTTTTTGGATTCCAGTGAGACGACATCAGACATATCTATGCAGATCATGGTCCCGCAACGGAACCATTTGTTGGCTTGTTGGGGCCAAAACTAGGTTCAGAGTTAATTAGCAAACAAATCCCTATATTATTGGCCCTTTCAGCAACAGTCTGCGGTGCGCGGACTGAGGTCTCACCTGAAGTAGTATGGGAAGGTGCTGGAACCAGGTTTTCGGACCCTTGATGTTTGAGGGGTTGATTTAGTCCAACTGCTAGTCCCTACGTGCAAGTGGCTTCGCGCACTTCCCTGGCCTTCGCTCCCTGATAGATTCACCTTCACGCAGCCCTAACCAGGGGTTGTGGGGCTTCCGCACTACTGGAGCAGCGTTCTGCACTATTTCCCTAAATCACACCCGAGATCTTACTTGCCTTCTTACACCAGTTAGTTATCTTCACGTAAGTAGAAGCTTGTGTTATATATATATATATATATATAATTTCACACAACAAATAAACTGTAAACTTGCAAATTATACCAAATAATACATAAAGCAAGAAAAGATACATCGAAATATGGTAAACTTCTCTTTATTAATTCTTCCCACGGTTACAGACTCGACCTGCCCTACGCACTCAGCTACAGGGTTCCGTGCACTCAACTACGGACTACTAGGCCTTTGCCCACATAGTTGCAGACCCTTCTCCTACTCTACGACCCAAGACACACTTTACACTTTGACTCAAGCTCTTAGACTCATCATGCTTCTTTTATATTCCTTCATTCCCTTCGATATCTTCTACACTTATAGCCTTGCTCTATTTATACAATCCCATGGTCCGCAGACCATGGGTGCATCTTTCAAGCCGACATTACATTACAAAAACAAGGGCAGACAACCCTGTGACTCTATTATGACTTTGAGCTCTACGCCCACAAATCGAGGAGTCTTTACAATGGACTTGGTCAAAACTTGGGCTTTAGACCCTAAAACATGCCTTAGGGGGATTTCATGCCCACCACACAATGGTGACAACATGTTGACTACCATCTCTAGGATGGGTTACTCTACATGTTGGATAAGATATGTGTTCCTAAAGGTCAGCATTTATAGCTGATTAGAGAGGCTCACACCTCCAAGGTTGCAGGGCACTTTGGTGTAGTGAAGATCATGGCTAACTTGCAGAGGTATGTATATTAGCCCAAGATGTAAGAGCAGGTAGCTAGGTTCATAAGAGGATGCATGCTTTGTTATACCATCAAGCCTAGCAACAGGAAACAGGGTTTGTATCATCCCTTACCTATACCTACTCGTCCTTGGGAAAGCATTTCCATGGAATTTGTGGGAGGTTTACCAACAACTAGGAAGGGACATGACTACATGTTAGTGGTAGTTGACAGGTTCAGCAAGAGGTGTGTTTTGATGCCCTGCAAAAGACCATTAGCGGACAAGAAGTAGCAAACTTGTTCTTTAGACAGGTCTAGGTGCACTTTGGGATACCAAGGAGCATCATTTATGACAAGGACATAAGATTTCTCAATGCATTATGGACTACATTGTGGCAGAAGATGGACACAAAGTTGAAGAGATCTACAACATTCCATCCACAGATAGATGGGAAGATAGAAGTAATCAACAAGACTTTGGTGCAGCTTCTGAGGGGACACAACCAGAAGCATCTGAAGATCTGGGATGAAAATCTGGTATATATACAACATGCTTATAACATAGTAGTACACACTTCTACAGGAAAGTCCCCATTTGAGACTTGTTTTGGATATTTTCTAACTTCACCTTTGGATATTTCATATGGGCAGCAAGGAGGAGTGAGGGAAGATGTTACAGGAGATGTTTTGAGGGCTAAAAAATGTATAGAGAAGATCAATCATAACCATCTACAGGTACAAGAAACACTACAGAAGTCGTAGGAGAAGTATAAGGTCAGGCATGATCAGCACAGAACAGAGAAATCCTTCAAGATGGGAGACAGAGTATGGCTATAGTTGAACAAGGAGAGGTTGCAAGGGCCTGGTATGAAAATCAAGGCTCTACGTTATGGTCTCTTTGAGATACTATAAAATGTGGGTGATAATTCTTATCGACTCAATTTACCACCATATATGTGCATTTACTCACTTGTGAATGTAAATAATTTGAAACCCTATGAGCCTTCCATGCTAGATCAAGAAGAGGAACATGTCCTACCTTCTGTGGAGGATTTGACACCAGACGCTCAGCTAGAGTTGATAGAAGATACATTTTTGTAGAAGCGGTCTAGAACTAAAATACAGGGGTAGCATGACCTTGGCAGATTGGGTTGAGGGGAAAACTTCTAGGAAAAGTTAAATGGTACACGAGAGAGAAGGTGGAGGAAAAATTCCTCACCTAATTCAATAAAAGCTTTTGGGGAACAAAAGCCTCCCAAAATGGGAAGGTGTGATCCAAATTGGATCATTATATTGTTTTTAATCCATCTCAATGCATTTGGAGTGGAAAAAGTGGAGGAATCAGCTCACATGACCGTTTTTTACCAGTGGGACCCAATTTGGAGAAACAAGGTCTAAAACCTTCCAGGAGCGTTTTGAGGCATCAAGCGACATTTTTTTGGGGGTAAAGCTTTGTCGTTGTTATGCAACTAGCTCACGAAATAGATGAAGAGATAGATCAAAGACTTCAAATTTATCCTTTTCGAGGGGGAAACCTCCTTAACATTACACAAATGAACAATTCTTGGATGATTCAAATGACAAAACCTCCTTTCTATATATAGGAGTCTAAGGGGTCACAATATAATCAAAGCTGACATAACAATAATAATGTAATGGCACAACGATAACAATAGTGGGCTTCTATGGGGCACAATAATAACAATATGGGGACTACATGGGCACAACAATAACAATAAGGGAGCTACACTGACAATAACAATGAGGGAATACACTAGAATTATGGGGACCTAACATGCCCCTCTCCTTAAAAATAGTGTTGTCCTCAACACCCGAGTAGTTTTGGATGCTTCTGTATAAAATTATCATCCTCCCATGTGGAATATTTAGTGGGTAAGTCCTTCCAAATGATGAGATACTCTAAAATTGATCGATTTAGTAGTTGTCGAGTTCTTGTTTCCGTGACTCCTTCAGGTTCCAATATTATTTTTCCATCCTTGTCAAGTTCTGGCAATATTGTTTGAATTGGGAGATTGTCACCTATAACCTTCTTTAAACATGAAACATGGAAAACTGGGTGCACTCGGGAAGATACAGGAAGCTCTAATTTATATTTCATAGTATCAATCCTTTGCAACACCTTGTAAGGACCATAACAATTTGGTGATTATTTATTATCCTTCTTAGCTTGCTTAAGGGACATTTGTTTGTATGTTTTTAGCCGTAAAAATACCCAGTCACCTACATCAAAACTTCTTTCTTTGCGATGTTGATTTGCCTATTGTTTCATTCTATTCTGTGCCAAAGTGAGGCTATCCTTTAAGAGTTGGAGAACTTGTTGTTGATGCTTGATGTGATCTTCCATTGCTTGAACCTTAGAATGATTGTCCAAGACTTTTTTGAGAGATGGAGAAAAATATGATTTCGATGTTTGAACCTCTAGTGAACATAATTGTGCAATTATGCCCCGTGGTTCTTTCTTTAGAAGATCTATCATGCCATTAGAGTTGATTATCTTTCCCGGTTTTTCAACTTCCTTTCCTTTCCAAAAAAAATTCAAGAAAAGTTCTTGAAAATTAAAAGCTATTGTACCCAAAGATTGGAACCATTAGACTCCTAGTACAACATCGACACCGTCCATTGGAATGGAAAGCATTGGACTATTCAATACATATTCTCCCATGGATAGCTTGATATTATGGCACTTTCCAGAGAAATTTATGGTTCCTCCATTTGCAACCATCACTTGACACTCTGGTGTTGGATATAGGAAGCAATTCAATTCCTCATCTCTCTTACAATGAATAAAATTATGGGTACTACCCGAATCAATCAACACTATTACCTTTTTCTTCTTGATATGTCCTTCTATATTGAGAGTTTGAGGAGTGGTAATTCTTGTCAATGCATTACAGGATATGGTCGGATTCATATACTATTCTTTCTCTCGGGTTGGTTAGTGGTGTATATCCTCTTCTTTTGACACTTCTTGTTCCTTTTCTTCCTCCTCTTCCCAATCTATGTAAATTAATTTCTTCTCGGCACACTTATGACCTTTAGTGTATTTTATATCACAACTGTAACAAATCCCTTTTGCTCTTTTTTCTTCCAATTTTTGTGGCGTCAACCTTGTAGGTTGTGGAAGGCTAGGAGAAAAAACACTTCCATATTTATAGTTCTGAGTGGTAGGGTTCTTTGTTGCCATAATTTTTCTTTCAATTTTTCTTGCCAAACTAAATTCCTTCTCTAACGAATCATGTTCCCAGAGGTGAACCTCATGTTGTATGTTACCCTTTAAATTCCCTATAAATACATCAATCATATGCTCCTCTAGAAGATCATTTACCCTGATATTTAATTTTTGGAAGTCCTCAATGTGCTCTGCCATCGAACCATTTTGTTTGAGATTTATCAATTAGCTAAAGAAGGTGTTGCTCTTTGTATCCTCATAATGTGCTATCATTTCCTTCGTAAAAATTGACCAAGTGAAAATTTGTTTACAAGAGAAAAGTCATCCATATCAACAAACTGATTGAGTTGCAAATATAAAGTTGCAATGTGTACCCTTTGTGTGTTTTACACGTTATCGAGATTGAAATATTGCTCCATATTTAGTATCCATGTGACAGGATCCTTGCCATCAAAATTCCTCATATCGATCTTTTGAACGTAGTGGGTCTTGAATCCAACATTAAAGTCTATGAAATCATGATTAACATTTATTTTGTTCTCATCATGAGTTTCCTCTACTGCCTTTTCACCATTAGGAAGCATTTCTTTTAGAAACTTTGTCAAATATTTCTTCAAATATTCCATGTTTCCTTTAAGTTTTGCTTCTATACCATTGATCTTAGCATCTAAGCCATTCTTTAAACCAACCATCTTAGCTTTTGTTACTTTTTGTGAGAGTGAAATTTGTTACACTTGGTCTCGTAATTTTGATATATCATGTTGCATTTCTTCCTCTTCTTCATGTGTCATAGTAGAGATTTCAGGTTTCTTACTAGTTGTTTCCATTTTATTTTTTCGGGTCATCAATTAATGATAATTATACTTCACTATGCCTTTTGAATCACTTCAAACTAATTTTTCAAACAAAACTTATGTAAATTTTTAAAAACTACACACATTTTTTCACTTAGTAGGACCTTGATATTGAATCTATTGTATCTCTGTAATTTCAGATCTCCAAGGTTTGAACTTTCATTTTTTGGTAGCCTGTTGAGTCCTCTTTCCAACCCCACAAGTCAGACCAATATTGGATTCTTTAGGAAATAGTTATGCCCGATCTCCCACGACCGCCGGATTATAGAATTTTTTCAGTAGAGAAAACTTGTATGAAGTTCCACATGTCATTGTTTCAACCTTCGGCCTTGAAATTGATACCCAAAAAACTTTAGTCCGTCCTCTTTCTATCACTTCTTACGAAATTCAAATCTGATGCTCAAAGAGAAAGTTATGGCGATTTTCCTAGGTCACCTGTTTGAGATGGAATTCAAGAGCCGGCGAAAACCCTAACTTTTTCAGCTCATATATCCGAAAATGTAGTGAGAAAAGATGTGAAATTTAGATACAAAGTTCATAAAGATTTAGGCTCCACAGGGTTTTAATTTCAGCTTCTGAAGCTTCATAGAAAAATGTTATAGAAAAAATTCCACGATGACCTGTTTAAAGCAGCGAAACCCTAGAATCCAAAGCTCTGATCCCAAATGTTATGCAACCAGCTCACAAAATAGAATAAGAGATAGATCAACAACTTCAAAATTAGCCTCTTTGATGGGGCAACCACTTTTACATTACACAAATTAATAATTCTTGGATGATTCAAATGACAAAACCTCATTTCTATATATAGGAGTCTAAGGGGTCACAATATAATCAGAGCTGACACAACAATAATAATGTAAGGACACAATAATAACAATAGTGGGATTCTATGGGGTACAATAATAACAATATGGGGACTACATGTGCACAACAATAACAATAGTGGGCTTCTATGGGGCACAATAATAACCATATGGGGACTACATGGGCACAACAATAAAAATAAGGGGGCTACACTGACAATAACAATGAGGGAATACACTATTATTATAGGGACCTAACAACCACTTTAGCATTGCACATTTTCATGTTATTCTACACACATATACCTTTCCAATGACGCAAGAAGCATGTCAATTAGAGTCCATATGTAAAAGATATGCCACTCAGGAGTTGACCTTCATGTTTTCACACATATAATTTGGGAGGATGTTGTGTCAGCCCCCATTATTCATGGAAAAGGGGCTAGCCACACGTTTATGATGTAAAATACTCTAGAAGAATCTATTTTGTAACTCTAGTTAAGAGTTGATGTAGTCAAAATTAACCACTAGTAGGTTGTTGGGTTTTCGGGTTGTCGGGTTGTGTTATAACTAGGCCACTAGGAGGAAGAGGAATTCCATTCTTTTGAGAGAATTTTGTTCCATAACTGAGCAAAGATAGCTAGGAGAGATAGGAGGTAGAGCACATAGAGATGATATGTGCACTATAGTATCCCACGGACCACATACATTATTTGTTTGTACCTGTAGCCATATTTCCAAACAAAGAAAGAGAGCGAAGCGACCTCACCTTCCAGCTAGTTTTTCTCCCAAAATGATTTCCCAGAGAACATATCTTGTGTCTTATGTGTGTGTGATCTTAAATTTTATGCTTAATTTACTTTTACATTCTTGCACTAATTACAGTAAAATATATAGATCTACAAATTAAATAAAATTGTAATAGTGTAGAATCTCATATTTTTAATATAATATTATCAAATCTATTTTGACGAACTGGCTATGGAATATACCTGGAAATTTGCAGATCATTTGGTATCAGAGTGAGTTTCTTTGGGTATTTTGTGGAGATTGCAAGGATCTAGATTAGTGGGGCTAAAAATTGTAAAACCGTAATCATGGGCGATGAATTTGTAAACGAACCTCATGATCCTGCATAGGTGAGGTTTTCGCAGCTCGAACAATAAGTTGCATATATAAAATGCGATGTAAACCTCCTCATGGTTGCCCTGAGCAATAAGCTGGGGATATTTGGAGAAGGTGGGGGTTCGAATGCAGAGGACAAATCAGAAGGGGGATCAGGAGATTAGGAAGACACAAAGAACTAGTTGAAGAAAGAACCTGGAAAAGATCAACCCAGTTCGAGTGCCATGAATCAATCCTAGTTTAAGTGGAAGAAAAAGTCGATATCAAGTCATACCACGATGAGATCAACGCTTTAAAGCTGAACCACTAGTTGTAGCAATTGGAAGTTTATTTTGGTTTCCATCAAATCAAGGAAGGGAAAAATATATCATTCACGCGGCTGAAATTGGAGGGCCATGCACTAACTTGGTGAGATAGCCACACGGAAACCCTGAGGTTGGAGGGAGAACCTCCAGTGACTAAGTGGGAGGATTTCAAAACCCTCATTAAGTCACATTTTTATCCCATTGGATATCTAGTGGAGCTAGTGGCATTACTTCAAACAAAAGTCGAGCCAAAGCGTGCAGTAGTACACCACAAAATTCAAAAAGATGGTTATAATGTTGGGTATCTCTCCAAAGAACCCAGATGTACTCCTCAAGTATTTAAGGGATCTGCACCACCATCTGTGTGACCAAGTGATTTTGTTCAAGCCCAAACCAATGGACGAGACTTATGTACAGGCACAGTACCTGAATAACATATGCTTGAAAAGAGCGTAATCAAGTGGATCGAAGTAGAAGGAGCAGCAAGAAGCTTCTAAGGATTGGAAGAAGAAGCAAAAAGGGGGAAGACAAAAAGACAAAAATCATAACACACGAGTGCAAATATCCTAGCAACCACTGCAACATTGATGGTCATACAAAGGAGAAGTGTTGTTAGTTACATCTAGAGATAAACCCGAATAACAAGAATAAAGATAATAAGAAGAAGAATCTCATGGCCACTGATTCAAGCAATCAATTTGAACGCAGCTTGGACGTGGATGAGAATATTGTTTTTACATTAGTGTAGAAGGAGGTGAATCTAAGTAACCTTAAGCAACAAGAAGAGAAATAAATGACCAAAATATTCCATATAAAGATATAGGTCAAGAAGACAAATATTGATGCTTCGTTTGACTCATGATCGCAAGTGAATCTCATTGCAGCAGATCTGGTTAAGAAGTTGGGGCTGGAAGTTCATGATCATCCAAATCCATATCCACTGGGATGGGTAAATAATAATGCAGATTTGAAGGTAACAAAATAGTGCAAAATTAAATTTTCTATCAATGTTTATTTGATCGATGAATTAGATATGGATGTGTTTCCCCTTGATGTATGTGGAGTCGACTTTCAGAGTCCATACATGTACATGTGTGATGCAATATTCATGATGAGAGCTAGCAATTACAGGTTCATCAATAATGTAATATTTTTCATCATCAACGCGCACAAAGGCAAGTCGAAAATTTCATTCGTAAGTTCCAACCAAGCCAAGAAATTCATCAGTTCCAGCAAGAAGTACATTTTATTATTTTTAAGAGAAAGCCAGTCTAAAGAGGAGTCAATAAGAGGCAAGGCATCCCTAGAGGGGTGTATTAAGAAACGTAAACAAAAATTGGAGTAGTTGTTACAGGCATACAAGGATGTGTTCTGAGAGCCCAAAGGTTTACCACCTAAGAGAGAAGTGAAGCACGAGATCCAGCTATTTCCAGACTCCCGATTGCGAAATATTAGACTATACAAGAAGTCCATTATAGAAGAAAGTCAGGTGAAGACACAGTTGCAGTAGTTGCTGGAACATGGGGTCATTTGACTGAGTACATCACCATGTGGGTCACCCATCATCATTGTGCCAAAGAAAGATGGGACTTGGTGGATGTGTACAGATTACAAGGCGTTGAATAAAATCATGCCCAAGAACAGATACCGCTACCCAGAATAGATGATATGCTAGATTAGTTGCAACAAGCAAAATTTTCACCAAGTTAGACTTGAAGTTTGGATATCATTAGGTTTGACTCAAAGAATAAGATACGTGAAATATCACCTTCAAAACTAGGCAAGGTTTGTATGAGTGGTTAGTTATGCCAATTGGCTTATGTAATGCACTAACTATGTTTATGGGATTAATGAATGATACACTGCACCCTTTTATAAATTCATTTGTTATTGTCTATATGGATGATATACTACTATATAGTGCTACCTGGGAGGAGCATATTTTGCATTTGACGTAGGTGCTGGAAAAATTGAATAAGCACCAACTACTAGCAAATCTCAAGAAGTGCGAGTTTGTGCGACAGTCTTTGTTGTATCTGGGGTATGTGGTTGGTGGAGGAGAGTTGAAGATAAATCCTTCCAAGATGGAGGCCATCATGAAATAGCTAGTGTCTATTAATGTTTCTGAGGTCAGGAGTTTCTTTGGGGCATCATAGTACTTGAGGAAGTTCATAGCCTCATTTTCAGTGGTAGCAACACTGCCCTACGCCATAAAAGCAAGTGGCAAGAGTTTCCAGTGGGGAAAAGGTCATCATAAGGTTTTCGAGGAGCTAAAGAAGAAGATAAGCCAGGCACTAGTTTTGTAATTACCAAACTTGCAACAGCCCTTTGAAGTGAAGACAAATGTGAGTGGGTATGATATGGGAGTTGTCTTGATGCAAGGAGGAAGGCCCGTTTGCTACCATTATGAAGTATTTCATGGGGCAGTTCGTAACTACTGTACCTATGATAAGGAGCTCTATGCCATGGTGCAAGTTGTGAAGAAGTGGAAGCACTATTTCATGGGAAAGGAGACAGTAATCTAGATATATCACCAATTGCTACAGCACTTGCAGACCTAGAGTAAGCTACAGCAAACCAGACATTAGAAGTGGATGAGGTTTTTACAACAGTTTCATTTGGTGATAAAGTATTGATAAAGTATAAGAAGGGAAGCACAAACAACTTGGCCGATTTGCTTTCAAGCTTACCCACATCAAAGATTTAGCTTTCGGGACTCTTATGCACATGGGGCCATTCACCCATGATGCATACATAGATGCATATTCAGAAGATGAGGACTTCAAGAAGGTGTATCAACTGTTGCAGAGTCAGAGTCATGTGCACAGTGGCAATAACATCGTTGACTACCATCTCCAAGATGGGTTACTCTACAGGCTAGATAAGTTATGTGTTCCTAAGGGTGAGTGTTTGTAGCTTATTAGAGAGGCTCACACCTCCAAGGTTGTAGGGAACTTTGGTGTAGGGAAGACCGTGGCTAAGTTGCATAGGTATGTTTATTAGCCCAATATGCAAGAGCAGGTAGCTAGGTTCATAAGAGGATTCATGCTTTGTTGTACCAGCATGTCTAGCAATGAGGAACAAGGTTTGTATCATCCCTTACCTATACCTACTCATCCTTGGGAAAGAATTTCCATGGACTTTGTGGGAGGTTTACTGACAATCAAGAAGGGACATGACTACCTGTTTGTGATAGTTGACAGGTTCAATAAGATGTGTATTGTGATGCCATATAAAAATACCATCTATGAACAAGAAGTAGAAAATTTGTTCTTTGGACAGGTATGGATGCACTTTGGGATACCAAGGAGCATCATTTTAGACAGGGACACAAGATTTCTTAGTGCATTCTGGACTATGATGTGAGAGAAGATGGACACAAAGTTGAAGATATCTACATCATTCCATCCATAGAAAGATGGGTAGACAGAAGTAGTCAATAGGAATTTGGTGCAGCTCCAGAGGGGATAAAACCAGAAGCATCTGAAGACATGGGATGAAAATTTGGTATATCTACAACATTCTTATAATGGGGCAATCCACACTTATATAGGAAATTCCCCATTTGAGACTTGTTTTGGATATTTTCCACCTTCATCTCTAGATATTGCATATGGACAACAAGGAGGAGTGAAGGAAGATCTTACGAGAGATGCTTTGAGGGATAAAAATTTTATAGAGAAGATTAGGTAGATCCATCTACATGTACATGAAACACTACATAAGTCATAGGAGAAGTATAAAGCCAGGCATGATCAACACAAAACAGAGAAATCATTCAAGGTGGGAGACATGGTATGGCTACATTTGAACAAGGAGAGGTCGTAGGGGCTTAGTAAGAAAATCAAGGCTCTAAGTTATGGTCCCTTTAAGATACTATAAAAGGTGGGTGATAATGCCTATCGACTCAGTTTACCACCATATATGTGAATTTACTCAGTTGTGAATGTAGATAATTTGAAACTCTATATGCCTTCCATGCTAGATCAAGAAGAGGAACAAGTCCTACCTTCTATTGAGGATTTGGCACCAGACGCTCAGGCAGAGTTGACAGAAGATACAATTTTGCAGAAGACGTCTAGAACTACAAGACAAGGGTAGCATGTGATCCGGATTTAAACAGGAACGCAAAAAATTACAGAGATAACCATATACACAAAGATGCAGTGGAAATAATACTTCATTTCATTAATGGAAAATATTGAAACATGCTTACAATTAGAGATGGAAATAAACTAGCTAGGGCGATGGTAGCTTATCTCTGAGAAGAGATGTGATGGCTACATGCCTCTGAACTG
>APFE030975327.1:0-10178 GCA_000404065.3 Pinus taeda | reverse complement strand
TGTAACACTATTATACTAATCATTATCATTATTTAACTCATGTTATTACTATATTAATAATTTTAATTTATTTTATTAATTTATTAATAATTTTAATTCATCTTATTGTTATATTAATAATTTTATTACTATAGTGTTTGTTTGTTTTATGTTTTACTATTTTGTAACACTATTATACTAATCATTATCATTATTTAATTCATGTTATTACTATATTGTTTGTTTTTTTTAGGTTTTATGTTTTTATATTTTGTAACACTATTTTGTAACTCTATTACACTAAACATTATCATTATTTAATTCATGTTATTAATATATTGTTTGTTTGTCCTATGTTTTAATTTTTTGTAACACTACTATACTCGTGATTATCTTTATTTAATTCATGTTACTGCTATATTGATTAGTTTGTTTTAGATACTAATCATTATCATTATTTAATTAATGTTATTACAATATTAATAATTTTAATTCATGTTATTAGTGTATTAATAATTTTAATTCATGTTATTACTATATTGTTTGTTTGTTTTATGTTTTATGTTTTACTATTTTGTAACACTATTATACTAATCATTATGATTATTTAATTCACGCTATTACTATATTAAGAATTTTAATTCATGTTATTACTATAGTTTTTGTTTTATGTTTGATGTTTTACTATTTTGTAATGTTATTATACTAATCTTTATCATTATTTGATACATGTTACTACTATATTAATAATTTTAATTCAAAGTATTACTATATTAATAATGTTTTACTATATTGTAACACTATTGTGTAACACTATTATACTAATCATTATAATTATTTAATTCATGTTATTACTATATTGTTTGTTTGTTTTATGTTTGTTTGTTTTACTCTTTTGTAACACTATTACACTAATCCTTATTATTATTTAATAATTGTTATTACTATATTGTTTGTTTCTTTTTATGTTTGAAGTTTTCCTATTTTTTAACACTATTATACTAATCATTATCATTATTTAATTCATGTTATTTGTATATTACTAATTTGAATTCATGTTATTACTATATTGTTTGTTTGTTTTATGTTTTATGATTTACTATTTTGTAACATTATTTATGTTTTATGTTTTACTATATTGTAGCACTATTTTGTAACACTATTTTGTCATGCTATTTATGTTTTATTTTTTACTATTTTGTAACACTATTATACTAATTATTATAATTATTTAATTCATGTTATTACTATATTGTTTGTTTGTTTTGTGTTTTATGTTTTACTATTTGTAACACTATTATACTAATCATTATCATTATTTAATTAATGTTATTACTATATTGTTTATTTGTTTTATGTTTTATGTTTTACTATTTTGTGTCACTACTGTACTAATCATTATCATTATTTAATTCATGTTATTACTATATTGTTTGTTTTTTTATGTTTTTTGTTTGACTATTTTGTAACACTATTATAATTATTGTATCGATGTTATTACTATATTAATAATTTTAATTCATGTTCCTACTATATTATTTATTTGTTTTATGTTTTATGTTCTACAATTATGTTACACTATTTTGTAACACCATTATTCTAATCATTACCATTATTTAATTCATGTTATTACTATATTTATAATTTTATTTCATGTTATTGTTATGTTGTTTGTTTGTCCTATGTTTACTATATTTTAACACTATTTTGTAACACTATTATACTGATCATTATCATTATTTAATTGTTGTTATTACTATGTTAATAATTCTATTCATGTTATTACTATATTGTTTGTTTGTTTTATGTTTTATGATTTACTATTTTGTAACATTATTTATGTTTTATGTTTTACTATACTGTAGCACTATTTTGTAACACTATTTTGTCATGCTATTTATGTTTTATTTTTTACTATTTTGTAACACTATTATACTAATTATTATAATTATTTAATTAATGTTATTACTATATTGTTTGTTTGTTTTATGTTTTACTATTTTGTAACACTACTATACAAATAATTATCTTTATTTAATTCATGTTATTACTATGTTGTTTGTTTTGTTTTACGCTTTACTATTTTGTAACACTATTATACTAATAATTATCATGCTTTAACTCATGCTATTACTGCATTAATAATCTTAATTCATGTTCTTACTATATTATTTATTTGTTCTATGTTTTATGTTTTATATTTTGTAACAATATTTTGTACGACTATTATACTAATCATTATAATTATTTAATTGATGTTATTAGTATATTAATAATTTTAATTCATGTTACTACTATATTGTTCGTTTGTTTTATGTTTTATGTTTTACTATTATGTTACACTATATTATAACACCATTATTCTAATAATTATGATTATTTAATTCATGTTATTACTATATTTATAATTTTAATTGATGTTATTGTTAGGTTGTTTGTTTTTCCTATGTTTACAATATTTTAACACTATTTTGTAACACTATTATACGAATCATTATCATTACTTAATTCGTGTTATTACTATGTTAATAATTTTAATTTATGTTATCACTATATTGTTTGTTTGTTTTATGTTTTATGTTTTACTATCCGTAACACTATTTTGTAACATTATTATACCATCATTACAATTATTCAGTTCATGTTATTGCAATATTGATAATTTTAACTCATGTTATTACTATATTGTTGGCTTGTTTTATGTTTTACTATATTGTAACACTATTGTGTAACACTATTATACTAATCATTATCATTATTTAATTCATGTTAATACTATATTATTTGTTTGTTTTATGTTTTATGTTTTACTATTTTGTAACACTATTATACTAATCATTATCATTATTTAATTTATGTTATTACTATATTAATAATTTAGATTCATGTTGTTACTATATTGTTTGTTTGTTTTATGTTCTATGTTTTACCATTTTGTAACACTATTACACCAATCATTATCATTATTTAGTTCATGTTATTACTATATTAATAATTTTAATTCATATCATAACTATATAGTTTGCTTGTTTTACGTTTTACTATTTTGTAACACTATTTTCTGACACTATTACACTAATCATTATCATTATTTAATTCTTGTTATTACTATATTAATAATTTTAATTCATGTTATTACTATATTTGTTTTTTGTTTCTTTTATGTTTTTTGTTTTACTATTTTGTAACACTATTATACTAATCATTATCATTATTTAGTTCGTGTTATTGCTCTATTAATAATTTTAGTTCTGGTTATTACTATATTGTTTGTTTGTTTTATGTTTTATGTTTTATTATATTGTAACTCTATTTTGTAACACTATTATACTAATCATTATAATTCTTTAATTCAAGTTATTACTATATTGTTTGTTTGTTTTATGTTTTATGTTTTACTATATTTAACACTATTATACTAATCATTATCATTATTTAATTCATGTTATTACTATATTTTTTTTTCACAAGGTCGGGTACTCATATATTAAAAAACTGTGCGCGCTAGAACTGTTACATAGGATTCTAGGATAGCAGTCCCCAATGAGGTCCAAAATCGGGACGCAGCCCGTGACTTCTGTGAGATTAATTTGAAAAGAAAATGCTGGAAAAGATACCTACTGTACTATTTTACAAACAACCCATCTATGAGCTTTACTTTACTGTTCATTTAACTAACATCAAAACCGGTTTTCTTCATCTTTCCTCTGTTCGTCTCTTTGTTCCTCTTTTCGACTTGCCTCGGTGGATGCCACCGCCTGCATGTTGTCCATGAGTTGCTTGATAAGGTCGATAGCCTCCTCCAGAGGTTGACACTTCACCTTGAGTTCCTCGATTTCCTTTCTCTGCTTGACCTGCTTCAGAATCCCTCCTCAGCTTTTTGTGAAGTTTAAAAAACGGGGCAATCCAGAACTCATAATCTTTACACCGAGTGCAAGAATCAATCCCAGGCAGATGGATTTCCTTGTTGCGCTGCGCTCTCCTGGGTTGCTTGTTGAGGTTTGCTGTCATGGCTCGAAAGAGGCTGTTTAGAAAACAGAGATTTAATATAGGCCATGTATTATGCCTGAGGACGGCAGGGGAGGGGTACAGAGCTCCCAAAATCTTAGAGGAGGCGCTGGGGAAACGAAAGAGGCTAAAAAATCTGGGCGCGCAACGGAGAATCTCACTCCCCTAGCCAACTACACATTGGGGCTGCAATGCATGAGTGAGAAGAATGCTCAGAGGAGCAGGAATATGAAGGGAAGGGGGGAGCCATACTATGGAAGGATCCCTGAAAGAAGGAGCACTGTATGTATAAAAAGGAACAGAATGATGGATCGCTGACTAAAAAGAGGATCCCTGACCAAAGATCCTGAAGGGACGTTTGCCAATCGAGCCAGTGGGGAGATCACGAACGGGGCTGGACTCGAGAACAGAGGAGGAGGGCGGCAAAGTGTGAGGGGTGTGATGATCTTCCAAATACTTGCTGAAGGGGTGGATATTGATCTGACAATACTCAGATGGACTTTCCTGATGGCCTAAAAGGCTTCTTGACAGATTAGGGAATGTCTTTGTCATAGATTGTCTCATTTTCTCTTACCTGTCCCTGTTGTCTATTTACCGCCTTGTTAGCAATGGAGTCAGCTTCTGCGTTATGCTCCCTCAACACATGTCTGAAGGTGACCTCCCCCAAACTTCGGATGTTTTCTGTGATCCGCTTTCTGATGTTGTTGAGGCCTTCTTTATTAAAATCTTTGTCATTGATCATTGCAGAGATTATGATAGCCGAGTCCCCAAATATAATTGGGTTCTTTAGATGCCAGTTGGAGAGGATTGTGGTGCCGAGGAGGAGACTGTAAGCTTCGGCTGCGTTGTTCGAAGTCATTCCCAATCCCCATTCATAACTGCAGATGATTTTTCCTTCTTTGTCTTTGATTATTCCTCCTGCTCCCGCAGCTCCGGGATTGTTCTTCGATGCTCCGTCAAAGAACAGAAGTGGGCGGTCTTGCTTGCTTATCCATTGCCTTATTTCATCCTTGGTTCCCCTGAGTTTCCAGTTGGCCTTTTTCTGAATGGCTTTCTTCTGTGTTGAAGGTTGCTGAGCATGGTTCACATTGAAATTGTTGTACCAATCCCGTTCCTCTTGTGCCCAGCTGAGCTGGTTTGGGGGTGCTATGTAATTTGCACTTACTACCTCCGAGATGTTTGCTATAGTTTTGGCTATTACGCTGTCCATGTTAGGCCTTTTGTTTTTGAAAACATATTTATTCCTTGCGAGCCAGAGGTTCCAGCATAGTGTGGCTGGGATGCACTTCCAGATTCTTGTAATATTATTTTTGTCCTTCATAGAGTATGGATAGGCTCTTTTCCAATTCTTCTGAAGGTTATGCATTTGGTCAGGGGGTCCTCTGATGTCCAAGGGTCTCGTTATGCTGGTCCAGCAACCTTGAGCGAACGAGCAGAGAAGGAAGGAGTGCTGAAGAGACTCTTCCTCTGCCCAATAGAAGCTGCAAATCGAAGGTCCTTGTATCCTCCTCTTTTTCAGGTTCTCCGCTGTAAGGATTCTTCCTTTTAAAATAGTCCAATTGAAGTGCTTTACCTTTGGGAGACATTCTGTCTTCCAGGCCGCTGAGTAAAGGTTCCAATTGGCAGTGGGGGTTAAGTTTTGAAGGGATTTATATCCTTCTTTAACCGTGAAGGAGCCTCCCCCCGAGTCCCAGATATATCTGTCCTCTTTGTCCTTGTTTGTTGGGGCTAATCTAGATAAAGAGAGCTTCAAATTGTGCCACAAAGCTTTTAAGTCCGGAGGTAGGTTCAAGTCTTTCCAGGCCTGCCATCTATTTTGATTCCATATGGATATGTCATGCATGGTGCTTATGTGTCTCTCCTCCATCCAAATTTGTAGAGGTCGAAGCTCTTGAAGGAGGGTTCTTGGATTGGAGTTCAAGATTCTGTCAGTCCAAATATTAATACTTTGACCATTACCTGGGAGCTTGGAGACATTTTCCTTGAAGTGTGGCAGAACTTTCTTCACTAGGCGCCACATCGGAGTGCAGGGCCTGTCTGCTATTGGATCCTTGAGGATATTGGAATTTGGGCCTCTAAGATACTTCCTTTTGATTGCTTCCACCCACCATGAGCCAGTTCCTGTGAGCATCCTCCAGATCAGCTTGAGCCCCAACGCCTGGTTGGAGAGGCTTGGAATTTTTATAGATAGGCCACCTTTTTCGTAAGGAAGGGTAACTTGGTCCCAGCTAACAAGACTGAATTTTTTTGAGTCTTGTTTACCTCCTTGCCAGAGAAAACTTCTCATTATGAGCTCCATGTGTTTGTGGATACTAGTAGGGGCCATAATGATTGCGTATTGGTATATTGGGAGTCCAGAAAGGACGGCCTTTATGAGGATTGATCTGCGAGCTAGGTTGAGCCAAGAGACTCCCCAGTTTTGGAGGTGTCCTCTCATTTTTTCAATGTTGTTTGTCCATACTTCTGCTTTAATATGTTCCTTTGCCAGCGGCAGGCCCAGATAAGTGAAAGAATTCCATTTGTTTTGGAGAGGAATCTGCAAGATTTGGGAGATTCTTTGCTGGATCTGAAGAGGCGCATTCCAAGTGTAGAGCTTGCACTTTCTGTTATTCAATTTTCCTCCCGAGACTTGAAGAAAAGCATCCAAAATCTTTTTAAATCTCCTAGCCATTAGACTAGAAGCACCCCCAATTAATAAAGTATCGTCTGCAAACAATGAATGGTTTATTTCCTTTATCCCTCTCTCAATACGGATGCCTGTAATTTCTTTCTTATTGCGCAGATTTTCTAGGTGGAAGCTGAGAGACTCCGCCATGATAATGAAAAGGAAGGGGGAGAGGGGGCAGCCCTGCCTCAGGCCTCTGGAGCTTCTGAAGGAAGTGCTGGGCCTACCATTGATCAGTGGGGCGGTCCAGGAGTCAAAGATACATGCTCTGATCAAGCTGATAAAGTTAGAAGAGAAACCAAATTTCTTTAGAACCGCGCAAAGGAAGGAGTGGTCTACTCGATCGAAAGCGTTGGCCATGTCCAGTTTGATAATCATTCCACGCTCTCCTCTGTTGTAACTGCTGTGAATTGCCTCCTGCACTAAAATGACATTATCTATGATCTGCCTCTTTGGGGCAAACCCTCCCTGGTTCTCTGAGATTATGAGAGGAAGAAGATTCTTTATCCTGTTTGCTATTATTTTTGTAATGGTTTTGTAAGAGACGTTACAAAGCGAGATGGGCCGAAATCTATCAAAGGATTTGGGGTCGACTTCCTTGGGGATCAGGGCTATATGAGAAGACTTTTTATTGTCCCCCAGTTTATGTTTTCTAAATGCATTTTTAACCATTCTTACAAAGTCCTTCTTTATAATGTCCCAATGCTGTTTGTAAAATGCAACTGTGAAACCATCCGGCCCGGGGGCCTTGTCCTGCTGCATGCCAAAGATAGCCTCTTGGATTTCTTCTGCTGTAGGTTCTTGCTCCAGCTTGTTATTGTGTTCCTCTGTTATCTTGCTCTCAATTATACTTAGGAAGTCATCGCTGTCATGGTGCTGGTTCACCGAGAGGAGGGCTTTGAAGTGCGCATGTGCTGCGTTTTTTATGGCTTCTTGGTCCCTGAGTTCTCTCCCATCGACTTCTATTCTGTTTATCTGGTTAATTGCTCTTCTAATCTTGACATTATTGTAGAAGAATGAGGTATTTTTATTCCCAACTTTTAGCCAGAGACAACGTGATTTTATTCTTTGATCTTCCTCCTCCATGCGATTTTGCCGGTAAAGCTCTTGTACAGCTCTTTTTGCTTGTTTAGATCCTCTGCTGTGTATTGCATCTGTTCTTTTTCTTTGTGCCATCGTTCCATTTCCAGTTGTAGCTCGGTTTTCTTTTCAATCTCAGCGATTGCGTTTTCCCTAGCCCATTGCTTTATGGCTGTCCTGAGGTGTTTTAGCTTTGACTCCCAAACGAAATGGGGAGAGCCAATAACTTCTATCAACCACTGTTCCCTTACCAAGGTGTGGAAAGCCTCGTGGTAGTCCCAGGATCTGTTATATTTAAAAGGAAGAGGGCCGAAATTTGCTCCTTTGTCCATGGAGAGAACCACGGCCTTGTGGTCCGAAGCTGTGCCATGGACTATGTGGCTCCTGATTGTTTGATAATTTTCTGCTACTCTTTCCTGTACGAGTAACCTGTCTAACCTCTCCTTTATGTTGTGGATTCCTGCTCTTCTATTTTTCCATGTGTATTTCCCATTAGTTAGGGGTGGGTCGATCAGTTTGAAGTGTTGTATGATGGATTCCAACTTGTCTCTGAACTGATCAGCATGGAAAATCCCCCCATACTTTTCATCTATCTACCTTATAAGATTCAGGTCTCCTCCTAGGATTACCCCACTGTTGTGAGTGATACTGAGGTCCATTTCTAGGGTGTTCCAGCAGCTTGCTTTATCTCTGTAATGATTAGGAGAATAAATGTTGTAGATGTGGTAAGATTCCCTGGTGCTTTTGCTCTTTAGTTCTGTTCGGATCCACCAATTACAAAGCTGGGAGCTGATTATTTCCCATTTGTTTGTATTCCATAAGGTTCCGATACCTCCTGAAGCTCCTGATGAGCCTTTTGAGATGCCTTGATAGTTTCTGAATCTTTGGGTTTGAAGGAGAAAGTCTTGCTCGGTAGTTTTAGTCTCCTGGATTAGGAGGATATCAGGCTTTTCCTGGTTAATGAGATCCTTGATTGCATTTAGCTTTACAGGTGAGCCGAGCCCCCTACAGTTCCAAGAGACTATATTCATTATTTACCAGTATTGAGGTGGATTCCTGACTTCTCCTTGGCTTTCTTGCCACTTCCTTTGAGCTTGCCTAAGAAGGAATCCATTGGTTGCTGGGTGCCTATTGCCATTTCCTTTGCTGCTGTTTCATCTCTTAACTCTCTGTTTGATTTTCGTCCGGCTTTTCTTGGGGGATCAGATGGCTGGGGGGCTTCCTTGGCTTTGTTCCTTGTAAGAATTCTTTCAACGGTGGGGCGGGGGGAGGGAGGAGGATTAGAGCAGGGAGAAGCAGGGAGAGGGGAGTGAGGGAGAGGCCGGGACTTCTTGAAGAGGGTTTTCAAAAAGGGTTGGTAGGAAGGGGGAAAAGGGTGAGGGGGGGGGGAGCGGGGAGGGGGAGGGGGTTGTTTAGATGCTGGAGGGGCTGTGGATTTATTGCCCGGGTTCGAAGAAGACTTTTTCCTTTTTACTTGTTCCCAGGATCCTTCAGAGTTTTCCTCATGTTGTGTGGCTTCGTTTTCTTTCAGTTTACTGCATCTATTAGCAAAATGGCCGTATTCATGACATACCTTGCACTTGAAGGGTAGTTGTTCGTAGTCCAGCTGTTGAATGTGCAGCCATTGATCCACTCTTAGCTTTACAGCTTCCGGCAGTCCTTTTCCAAGATCGACTTCAATGCAGATCCTGGCGCAAGCATGCATGTTTTCCTTTGGTTCTAATCTGTCTATATACTTTCCCACAGCATTACCGATCGCTTTGACCGATTCGTCCCCCCAGCAATGCAAGAGCAGGTGAGGGAGGCGCACCCAAACAGGGACCGCGCTGGGGATTTCCATCTCCGTATCAAAATCCGGGGTCCAGCGGTTCAGATATAAACCTCTTGTGTCCATGAAATAAGGCCCGTTGCAAAAGATGAGGTGCTTGTCTTCCTTCGTTTCGAAGAGGAAGGTGTAATAACCACGCCCGCAGAATCGGATGGCTATCTTCCCTTGAATCATTGTGCTCCAGTTACGCTCCACCCATTTTTGGACCGTTCTTGGAGAGGGCCAGAGGCCAGTGAACTGTCCAACTAGTCCTCTTTCAGACAGTGCTATTGCCGATTTTCTGGGCAGAGAAGGGGGCAGATTTACTTCAGGAATTTCATCTAGCTTCTTAATGAACTTTGATTGGGAGGGACGGGATCTGGCTTCTGAATGGTTAGAAAGGAGGGCTGCGAATGATTCCTCAGGGGTTTCAGAAAGCGGAGGGGGGGAAGCGGATCCTGCCATAGCAGGCCCGCAGCGCACAGCAGAGGGACAGGGCGGCCAGAGAGGGGGACCCCGTAGGTGGGGTCAGCGCAAGAGGCGCAGAGAGGGCAGGAGAGCAGAGGAGGCCCAGCCAGGCAGAGCCTGGGGGCTAGGTCGACGACACCGGGTTCAGGCGGGCAGGGCTGCCTCGTCGCA
>APFE030975321.1:0-16737 GCA_000404065.3 Pinus taeda | reverse complement strand
ATGCTGATATTCTGACGAAGGCTCTCACCAGGAGCAAATTCAAGTACCACCGAGGCAGGATAGGGGTTGATGATAATCCATATCTTGTCGAGAGGGAGTGTTGAGATTGCAATAAGATGATGGAGCTTAGTGAAAAGAGTCGCCTTCACTAATGGGCCCGCAGGCTATTTTTGGCGCAAGTCTATTTTTAGACTATGTCTATTTTTAGACATATGGATCATGTCTATGGATTGCAGGTTGCTGTTTATGGATGATTGATCAAGTTGGAAAAATAGATGGACTTCTATTTTTGATGAAAGTGTGAGTGATCACAGTGTGAGTGATCAAGTTTATTTTTAGACTGGCTGTCAAAAATAGAAAAGTCAAATATTATTATCTCACAATAATATTTGGACTATAAACTTAATCTTATTCTCTTGGAGCACTTCATTTTGAGCTACAGAGGTGGCACATGCAGCTGTCAGAAGGAAATATGCTTTTCTTATGAGTCAGTTGAGTTGTTGCATGCATGAATTCAGTTAGAACTCAATCAGTTGAGTTTGGTGGAGTTGATTGTGGAGTTGATGGAGTTGTGTTCAGTTTAACTTTGTTAAACTGGTTGTATTTAGTCTAACTGGCAAATAGACTAGAGATGAGTTGGGTGAATTAGTTATTAATTAATTCACAAGTTATTAACTCATAATACAACTAATGAATACATCAGTTAACTCAGTTGCATGTCAGTGCATGTTCAGTTCAACAGGGTCAGGTGGTAGAGAATCAGATTGCTATCAGTTGTGACTATAGTTGTGCACCAGATCTTGCACAATCAAGGGATTGAGTATGCCAATGAGTTTTCCCACGTATTTTCCCACATTTTAGCTTATTCTCACGTCCACAAAGTGTGAGTGACTATTTTGTAGGTGAAAAACGAGTTTGGTGAGCCATTCTCATTAGTTCTTGAGCAGGTATTGAGCAGTGGAGGCAGGCAAGCAGTGGAAGAGATTTGGAGATCAGATCTGAGCTGTATTGTGTGTAACAGAGGTGGAGATACTTGTGAGAAGTATTATGCTGTGTAATGTTACATGACTCAATCATTAATATACAGATAGTTGGGGTTTTTAGCGAGATGCTTTCCCCGGGATACATACTGTGTTAATGTGTGAATGGCTCTTGATGTTTTATTGTTATTGATGCTGCTATATTGATGATCAACGTAGAGGAGCTTATGTATTGTGTATGTTTTCCGCAATAGTACATGATCAGGATAATCTCCATTGAATATGTGTTAAATTATTCAAAATTTCTACATTATGCAGTTAACTAGCTTAGTCAAGTGATGGTTAGGCCTACCAAGTTGTATTGGAAGGTGGCAAAGCATGTATTAAGATACCTCAGGGGTACTTCTCAGTCTAGGTTGTGGTACAGACAGGCAAAGGGAGTGAAGCTTTAAGGCTTCACCAATGCAGGTTGGGCAAGGAGTCCATCTGATAGGAAGAGCACATCAGGAGGGATCTTTAGTATTGGGTTAGTTGCAGTTTCTTAGTATAGCAGGAAATAGAGATTGATTGCACTCAGTTCGACAGAGGCAGAGTACATGGTTGCAAGTCAAGTAGCATGTGAGGCTATCTAGATGAGGAAGATCTCGGTTGGTTTGTTTGGTCAACAGATGGATCTGACAATGATTTATTTTGATAACCAGAGTTGTATCAAACTCTTTGAAAATCCAGTTTTTCATGATCATTCCAAGCATATAGATATCCTGTATCATCATCTCAGAAATTGTGTATTGAGGCAGATCATGTTGTTAGATTACATTCCCACGAAGGAGAAAGATGTTGACATCTTGACAAAGCCATTACCGAGATGTAAATTTGAGTTTCACAAGGACATGATCAGGGTAGTGGATAATCCCTTTCTTGTTGAAAGGGAATGTTGAGAAATGGCAACAAGAAATTCTAGTTTAATTTGTCCTTGAACTAAATAGTGAATTAAAATAGAATTCTTTTCTCATAGCAATTTGAAAATGATTAATTAAGTTTAATTAATTTAGGAAATTTGAATTGGAAGTCTTTTAGAAGAAATGTATATGTTCTTCCTAACTGATAGGAGTTAAGGATGAGTTATGAATGAGTTGTAATTAGTTAACTCAGTTTATTGATTTAAGTCCGGTTAAATTAGTTCCAATCAATTTCAGGAACTAATAGTAAGTAAACAGTCAGTTGGGACACTAGTGACCTAATTAGTGCTACTCTAGTTAACTAAGGATTCCACCACCAGAAACTCATGCATGTTGATTATGAGAAAGACCCAATTGAGACTAGAGCACAGGGACAATGTACTATTTCTTTTATATTTTTCTGAATTGCACTGATAGTGCATGCAATCAGGAACTGATCCTTGAGGGATTGCATTATTTTTAGAGGATTTATTTCCCTTTAAATACAAGTTATTCTTCATAGGAATTACACATTGGAATAGAGACTTGGAGGTCTTGTGAATTGGCTAAGATTTGGCCTTGAGTTTGCTTATGAGTTGGATATTGAATTTGTTGAGTGTTGGGATTTTTCTAGAGAGAACAAGCATTGTAATTTCATCTTGATTTTTTGGATTAATACAAAACAAATAGTGGGGGTTTGAGTCGTGTCTTTCATGGATATTTATTTTGTTATGTGCCTTTGATTCTCTTCCTCTATCGATTATTGTTTGCTTGATGTTTATGGGCTTCCATTGTAAAGAGTAGAAGTAGATTTTTGTATCTTGTTTTAGTAGATTACATGAGCTTGTGAATCTACAGATTTTTCTACAAAACTGACATATTTGAGTGATGGTGCATGTTAAAGTGAAGATCTGACTAAGAAAGGATAGATTAATTAAAAAAAAATGCATAAGATCAACATGCAAAAGTAAAAACAAACATGCATGGAAAGTCGCCAAAATGATGACCACTGATGGAAGAAACAAGAAACTTAATCTGACACTTGTAAAAGGTGAACAACAGACCAAACCAACACTTGTACAAGCTAATATACATTAAAATTCCAGCAATAATGAAAAGAAAAAAAGTAAAACAATACTCGCAGAAGCCAAACAATAAAAAGCGACAAAACATGACAAAAGAAAAACACACCCAGAAAAGCACCGCAAACTCCACTGAAGGCTCCTTGATCTCATTGGGAATGTTAGAGCTCCAAGATCAAATGTACAAATCAGATATTTGGGCATCTATTAAATATATCTAGACTTATTAGGGTTTATGACATTGTGTTGGGCAGTTGGAAATGTCTAACTATTCGCATTGATGTTAACTAGACTATCATGGATGTTTATGGCAGTATATGTTGTCTTTGATGTTCCCTATCCTAGTTGTGATGGTAATTTGGCTAGTTTGATGTGCTTGATGTGTCAATCTCAGGGGGATTCCTATGGTTTCTGCAGTCTCTGGTAGAGAAGCACCATAGTAGCAGGCTTATTGGAGAAGCCATAAATTGATGACTATGGTGGTTAGGAGTCCCATAATGCCTTTGAAGAGCGGGTTCTATGCACAAGAAGAAGGGTCAAGGTGAAAAGACCAACAGATATTTTGCAGCCATTTTTCAGTTAGAAAATGGGCTCAAAAACTACATCAAACCTTCTCCACTAGATAGTTCTCAGAAAGATATTTCTAATGGTATCTAGAAGTCTGCAAATGGCCTCCTAGATCAGGAGTTATTCCCAGTCAAATTTTGGTGAATTAAGTCCATGATAGAAAAGTTAAAAGGTGATTGGAGGAGGTTTTGTGCATAGTCAAAGTTGGAAGCAATGCCAAACTTAGCCTCTACATAGAGAAGGAATTCCTCAGAACCTAGGAAGGCTCAGAACCTCATAATATCGGAGGGTCAGATTCTTGGGAGATGATTCTCAAAATGTTAAGAGAAGGCTCATAACATCAGAACCTGATATCAGAAGGGATGAATATCAGGGAAGGCTCGAAATATCAGAACCCAATATCAGAAGGGAAAAGTATTGGAGCCTAAAGACCTTAGAACTTTAGGACCTAGTAAGTTCTTAATAATGCAATTCTTTAAAAGGGTTGAGGATGCGAGGAGCAAGAAATTACAAAGGAAATTTATTGCAAAACTAAAGAAATAGGGACCATTTATGTCTCCTCTGACAGGACAAATGACATCCATTGATTGGTCCTGAGGAGCTAATGGTGGCAGATGATGTCAGCATGACGTGGTAGTGTGGAGTACATGTGGCAGTCAAATTTTGTATTTTGAGTGGCCTAATGGGGAAAATATTGGTGACATGTGTCACCACTAAGGAGACACCACGTGGAGATGATGACATCAGCATGATGTTATCTCAGACATCAGAATATTGGAGGTCAAAGATCTCATAACTCCTATGAAATTGTTATTCGAAGAAGTTACAATACATGGGGATTCCAATGTGGATTGGCGTTTTTTCATGGAGACCCAAAGAAGCAAGGGCACAGAGGAGGGCCTACCACCTAAGTGCTATGGAGCATATAGGAGGTTGGAGATTTCAGAACTCCACTGTAATTGCCTTTTGAAAAAATTATGATACCATGGATCTAAGTGTTGGTGCTTGATTGAGGAAGGTAAAATAACCAAGGGGAGAGGAAATACACAGGGAGATAGGCCCCTGATAGGAACCTAAAGGACTTAGCACCTAAGTACTATATTGACAGTCATAGACAAGTTTCCTATGGAATAAATGCAATAAGGAGCTAAGAAAAAGTGGTTAAAGGCATCAGAATCTTGTAATATCATGATTTCACCATAATATGAAGTTACGATATGTTGTGGCTCTGAAATTGCACTGTAGTGTATGTTACAAGATGATAGGCTCTGATATTGTAGTACAAAGGATAATGGAGGAAAGATGAGTCAGCACCTAAAGAGTAAATGATCATAGAGGAATTGGTTTCTAGAATAAGTAGCAATTTCCAAAGATTGTTGGGTCAAGATGGAAAGGACCATGATTCTCAGAGAAAAGTGTTGGTCCTGTCTCAAGTTGAAATCAAATTCTTCTAATCTCATGTGCACACCTCATTAAATTAAATGAAGAACAAATAATCCATGTTGAAGTACCTATCAAGCTCTGTGAGCCATGAATAAGCATGGAGAGCCTCTTTAGAGTGTGCAGTTTGACTGAGAATTAATTCTCAATATGGATAAATGCTCCGATGCCCATTCTCGGTGGTTAATGAGGTAGCAGTAGCCTAATTAAATGAAAACAATAGAATGGAAATCCATGCAGGGGTACACTCTCAGACAGTTTGGATTACAATAGAGGCAACATTGGCCAGGGTGCAATAGAGGAACAAAATATAGGATTGCAGTTGAGAAAACTGGGAAATGCAACATTGTTGAGAGAGAAGGGACCTAACAAGTGTGGAGAGATCGGTGTGTTAGTGCGCTATTGTGTGAGGCCGTGTGAACCAATTCTGTAGAGAAAAATGCTGAGAGTGCCTATGTAGATGAAATATACACCAAGAGAGATTTTTTGTTATGTGAGAAGAGGCCGAAATTTCCTATGCAGAGGAAGAAGGTCATGTGAGCCTATGATGCGGTATGAGAAGCCGAGAGATCCTATGGAATAAAAGGGACCGAGAGCTGAAGTGTATGCTACTGAGAGAGAAGGGCTGAGGTCAGTGCGATGTTGTGTTTTTTACAGAGGGTTGCATGCGTTGTGTGTTAGTGAATGTTGTGAGTGGAACATGAATTTTCTATAGAGTGTCCAGAGCACAGAGTGTTGTGCGAGCCAAGGGTTGTGGTGAAAAAAGATGATATCAGGCAGAGTGATTTCCATGTAAAGTAAGAAAATGTTTCCTTATTGAGTGTGTGTTGGAACTTGCATAAAAGATGTTGGTGCTTCCATATCTAGTTGGTGTCTGAGAAGGCTTGGCGGTTGGTGCCTCCTACAAGTTGGTGCTTCTTGCTAGTGGGTGCTAGCAAACAAACAAAGGGAGTTGGTGCTTGTTTTGAGTGGTGGCTCACAAATAGATTGATATAATATAGTAGGTGCTCTTATTTTTACATAAATAACAATAATAAGATTTGGTGGTTTTTTCCCGAAAGGGTTTCCATGTAAAACCTACGTGTCTCATGTGTTTGTTGCTCATGATATGCATGCTTGTATTGGTTGATATGATTGTTGTTATGGTTTATTAATGGTTTCTCTCATATAATGGTTTCAAAGTTTGAATGAAACAAAATTGGCATAAAAGTGAAAATTAGCCTTAATACTGATTCAACCCCCTCTCAGTGTTAACATTGTTTACAAAAATTGGTATCAGAGTCATGTTCCTTTAGGAATAACTTAATTGCTAGAAGGTAGATCAAAGGGAAACAGTGGCTAATTGAGTTTGGGTAAAAGTAGAAGGAGTTTCATTTTTAAATGCATCAAGCTATGAGCTCTGGAAGATCATAATGGAAAGCTACTTGATGATAGTCAATGAAGACATTTAGTTGTCTGTGATATATTGAGAGAGGAATGAGTTCAATACAGAAGCCAAGGAAATCATCATGAAAGGGTTTTACAAGCATTGTTTAGGTTGGGCTGACCCAGGTTTAATTCTTTACTGCAATCCAAAAAAACCCTCAATCACTCACCCTTTCGGAAACAACTTGAAAGCAGATCACAGTCTCACCTGAAGTGACTATGGGAGGATGCATAAACTGGTTTTTGCAGCCTTGAGGGATGATACAATGTTTTATTTTTCTGTTCTTTTTATCTTTAACATTCATAAGTTACTTTTCATTCATACATACTTCTCCACATTACATTCATCACTTAAAACATATCATATACATCCATAAAACTTCATTATACCGAAATAAAGTGCAACTGCTATGCTACAATAGATAATAAACAAATAAACACATGAAGACATGGATTTTACCATGGTCCATCCCAATGTGGGACTGCGTCCACAAAAACTGTTGCTTATTATAGATAAGTTGTACAACAAACAGTTCCTGACCTACGTACTGAGCTACAGTAAGTCTGTCCACTTAGCTGCAGACTTAGGCCTCTACACACTTAGTTGTAGAGCCTCACCTTCCTTCCAAAGTATAGATCAACATGATACAACCATAACACCGATTCGGATCATAAGATGATTCTTCTCTTTATTATTTGACCCTATTATATATTATTACATCTAGGGCCCATCATTACAATACCATGGTCCACATACCATGGTCTCCACAAAACAAGTCGCGAAAACCATTTATCATTTACAAAATAGTATTATTTTACAAAACGGAAGGGGCTTTGACCTGCTCCGAAGCCCATATACCATGCGGTATATATATTGCATGGTCCATTTTTGCACTCTTCTATTGTACTGCATGATCCAATTCATGCTTTGTTGCATCCTTTACTTCACACTCCACTCCCCAAAATGTGGCGTCTTCATCAAAATCTAGGCCAAGTTGGGTTGCGCCCAACAAGTCCCCAACACTCACATGTGATCCATCCTGAGTCACTTAGCTTCTTTACCTTTGATTTTTGTTGTGATGTTGTTGTAGGCCTGGTTGAAAAGTTGTAGAGTTTCTTTCACCTACTTGTCCTTGTTGGGTGCTTCCCCTTACAGTGCCTCTGTCACATGTTCTGCAACCTTTTGCACCAATAGTGTTTCCCTTTGTCGAAGCTCCTGAAGCTTCTCATCCACTACCTGTGATAACTAAAGGGCCTCATCCTGCCAAGGTTGAGTCTTCTCGATCAAAATATGATCCACCTTCGTCATTTCCTCAATGTTCTCCTGGAAGGGCTTACTCTCATTGATTTTCACGATTCTTTGCAAGATTGGTAAGGTCTTTGCAGATGCTCGAATCTCTTCTAACTATTGTTGATTGTGCTACATTTCTTCTTGCAATTTCTATACATTTGGATATTCTTGTAGCAAAGTCCAAATTTTCAAACTTTCATCTAACAATTTCCCATAGTCTTCCAATGCTACAAAGATACTGGCCATTACAATATTTAGGCCATTCTCCCTGTGATCCCTCACTTCCTGTGGCGTAGTTAACTGCGGCTTCATTTGCAACTCATTAATATGCATTACATACTTAAATTGCAAGGCAAAAATTTTGTCCTTATACTCCTTCACTGCAAGGTTGAGCTTTGCGACCTTTTCTTCTACTGGCTCTTCCTCTCAGACATCAAGGTCTGGAATCTCTTTACATGTGGCTTCGACCACCTCCTTGATCTTTTGGCATTCCTCTGCCATTTGATCATTTTCTTGCATCACTTGCTTGAGCTTCTCCCAAAGTGCAATGCACTCTTTTTCTACCTATATATTCAACTGCAATGTATTTTTTTCCCTCAGCTTTAGCTCCTCTATAATCTCTAAATGCAATTTGTGTAGTCTTGGCAACGACACTGCTGTGATGTTCATGTTTACGTGCTTCCATTCTTTAGCATATTATTGTATTTTTATGGAATCGAACTATAGGGCTCCTATAGGTAACTATGCTAGCCTCGTTGCAAGTATAGGCTCTATCTACCTTTCTACTCCAACCCTTTTCTCTATCTGCAGGGTTGTTTGACTGTCTGCATCAGTATCTTTAGTTTTTTGATCCGCTCTGGAACATTAGTGAGAAGTGAGCTGTAGCGATCTTCGAATTTGTTTTAGGATTTCATTGTTTCTTCCTATATCTTGTTCGCAATTTGATCTAATTCACCTTCAATGTGGACCATGACATATTTCGTCTTATCGACCTTCTGCTTCTTCTTTTTCTTTGAGGCAGCTTCGCCCTCTACCTTCCTCTTTTACGCAACAAATTTTTTTGTTTTTGTCTTTTCTGTCTCCTTGGTCTACTCATCTCCCTTAGCAGGATCCTCCTAACCCTCATCATGTTGTTCTTCCTCCTCTGACTCATGTTCATCTTGCTACTTATCCTTTACACTAGCTTCACCATACTACGAAGTGTCTAACTCTTCTCCTTCTATGTCACTATCTCCTATTACCTCCAATGGAGTCTTCCATTCTTTAGGCCATTTTTATATCTCCGCCACAAGATCATCTTCAATCATCATATATGGAAATGCATGCCATTTCTTCATTGTATTGTTGTGCACATGTATGTATAATTTGTGAAAATCTGCTTTGAACTTCGTTGTAGAGCTATATTGCTTGTATAAGCTGGGCAAGAGTCTCGGATGTTGGTTCACTAGAAAGTGTAAATCCATGTGATAAAGTACAAAAAATATTATGTTTTCTTGTGTGCACAACGCATTGGTGGTAAACCATAGTGAAGCATACCTCACGACTTCATAGGTATCTATAGGCACCTGAGGGAACTCTCCATGCCAACATAGCAATAATCAAAATCAACCAAGCGTAGTGGAAAGTTGTACCTTTCTCTTGGACCTTGCAGTAATCATTAAGGAACTCCTTGCATAGGTATCTGACCCAATTATATTGAACCCCTTTGGCACACTGCATGGATAATGACACCACCAACACAGGAACTTCATTTGCACAACACTTCCTCGTAATTTTCCCAACCACGAAGCAAACTTCTTGGTCACTAATTGAATTCATATTGTAACCTCTCTTTCTTTTGACCAGCCTGAAGTTTTTCTTCATAATTTCCACTATATCGTGGTCTCGATCCTTTCCAATGAACTCCTCCATGAGGTTCCATCCTTGGTATCACAATTTTGCGATCCTCCAGATTAGCATAGGGTCTATGGGGATCTTATTCCCCTACAATAAATTTCCATCTTGCACTAGCACAAGAAATTTCCTTACACATGTTATGCTTCCCACACTTCTGTCGAAGTGTAGCACGCTCAACATATTTAACAGTCCTTACTACGCCAACCCATTTCCCATTGTTGTGGCTCTAACCTCATCACTCCGTTGTCTGGTTAGTGCACCTGTTTCAAATATTGGTCTAGTGTGAACTAAGGATACTTCTTCATGTCACTAAAATCACAATCCACAAACCTGAGCTGCAGAATTTTCCCTAAAAATTCTCCTTTAAAGGGTAGTGCTTCTGGCAACAAGGGGGCATTTGTTTCCTTCACCTATATCTCCTTCACCTATTTGTCATTGTCTTTGACTGGATCGGGATTTTGCTGAGGTTTAGTGGGTTTCTCATCTTGTTTCTTCTTGCTTCTCACTTCCTTATTCATATTCTTTCTTGGGGATCTCATATGTTTTTGTGGTGATGGTGTATAGATGATGCTACTACAGGAATTTCAGCTGATGTTGCGGGAGTACCAGCAACTTTCATGTAATGCCCCACTTAAATTTTATCCTGCAAATTTTGTTAATGTTTACATTATCTGAAAATATTGAAAAATATTGGTCTAATATAAAAGTCATGATTTCCATTATTCAAATTCCCCACTTACCTTCTCAAATTGAATATTAGGTAGGATATGGTCCTCTCCAACTCATTATCAATATATATATTCATTTCACATTCCTCAATGTACCCTCACATTTACTAGGGTGAAGACATGGTCATCTCCATGTACTTACATCTCACATTCCCCAATGTACCCTCACATTACTTGGGAGAAGACATAGTCCTCTCCATTAATTATAATATATATCTACTATATTATATATATATATATATATATATATATATAATATTATATATATATTATATATATATATATATATATATATAATATATATATATATATATTTATATAATATAATATATAGTCATTTCACATTCCCCAATGTACCTCACATTTACTAAGGGTGAATACATGGTCCTCTCCATGTAATTACATCTCACATAAGCCTCACATTTACTTGGGAGAAGACATAGTCCTCTCCATTTAATTATCAATATATATATATATTCATCTCACATTCTCAAATGTACTTTTCAGATTTACTTGGGAGAAGACATGGTCCTTTCCCATTAAATTCTCAATTTTATATTCATGTCACATTTCCAAATGTACTCCCAGCTTTACTTAGGAGAAGAAAATTCAACTATAAGGATGGATGAGAAGTTAATGACATTGATGAGAGGTGGTTGAGATGGAGAAGAGAAGGAGGCTATAAAAAGGGAAGGGGGAAGAGAGAAAGGGGGAGGTGGGGTCTTGCTTATGATTGTGGGGCTGGTTGTGATTGGTGGGACTTGTTGTGTTTTTGGAGACCTTAGGAATCTATGGAGGTTTCTTGGGTTATTGAGAGGAGGAAAGTATTGTTATCTTGGTCTGGATCTTTTGGACACACACTACATCTAGTTGGACTTAGGCTCGGAGGGCTAGGGAACCTGTGGAGGTTTCATGGGCTAGGGATTATTTCCTAGTTGGCTGGGAGGTAAATCCAGTTGGGTTCATCAAGAGGAGCGTTCAACAGGAGCAGCAGGACAAAAGTATTTCCATCAACCACTGGTATAGGTATTCCTCCATAGACTACTCTTGTAAAGTTTATTAGAATGAAATATACACCTTAATTTATGTTAATTAGAACGTAAATGAGAAAATTTTATTTGTTTAAAAGCCGTGTAAGTAAGTAAGTTATCGCCTCTTATCGCATTTAATTTCAGAAGAAATTAGATCTGTTAGCAGACCTTAGGATAGGGCTCTTACACATGGTATCAAAGCTTTGGTTCAAAATCTAGACCCAAAGCCCACTAAACCCACAATTTATACTTTCCACAAGTCTCCTTGTCATTTGATGCGAATCCCCACCCACGACTACTGGCCTTTACTTCTGCCAGGAGCCCATATACCATTCGCATTTAGTTTGACTCTGCCATTTCCTCCACCAATCTGATGGCTAGTCTGAGGAGTTTCTGTGTTTTATAATTCATTTTTTTGCGCTAACCAATTATTTGAGAACAGCATATGGATTAGACTCTCTGCAAGATAAATCTGGTCATGTGCAGTTCATAAAGGGACCAACAAAGTCTAGCAGAGGTGGTCAACAGTAAGCTAAGCTTCCCGTCTTCTGTGATTTTATTTTACCACCACTGAGTGCTTAAACTTGGCCAAAAATGTCTGGAAATTGAAATATTTAGAGCGTAATTTGGTGGAAACTTAATGCCAGTGTTAATGCACCGGGCAATCGGTACAGCTACTATACTACAAGGCTCTGGATTGGAAAGCCGCCACAAGAATTTGCTCTAATTGTGGATTCAGGAAGCACTGTTACATATGTTCCCTGTTCAACCTGTACACGATGTGGCAATCACGGCAAGTATACATTAGGTCCACATCAAGGGAGTTTAAATGTCAGACTAATGTCTACAGGTTAAAACTCATTGTTTGGTGAAAATTCTGCTTGGATTCCGTAAATAATAAACAAACTGACTTCTACTTGGCTAATTCTATCCACCATTGTTGCTTACCAAAGTGTAGAGAGAAATTTGTTACTTGAGAAACAAATCAATGTATATCTCTATCTAGAACATAGTAGCTTTCCATGGACTTTCACTTGTTTTGTGTAGTGTCGGGTTGCAATGTCATAAAGAAGGCATTGGTGCTCTGAGCATATGTTCCTATTTATCCTTGATGTCTCAATTAACTGAATCCTTTTGAGCTACAAACTATGTGGAGGAAGTAACTTTTACGATTGGGTTACAAGAATAAGCAAGAAGCAAGCTTTTATTATCATAATGAGATTTAGCGTCAATGGGATCTTGACTGCTTGTAGTCTTCGAGTTCATTCCATGAATGATTTATTGTTTTGCAGTTTACGCCCATTCCTTAGCACTGGCTTTTGTTAAGTTCCTCTAAACTCTTTGATATCTTCGGTCGTCTCAAATGATGGTAGCGAGGTGTAAGTTGTAACCAGTAAGGATTAAATCCCAATTATCCGGATTTGATGAAAGGAAATGCTGAAAGTTAGTGCCATAAGAAGAAATTCAGGAGTAAAAACTAAATTCCAGACAACCTTTCCATGCACATTACAGCCAAGAACTTCGAGTTTGCCAAGTAGGTTACATACTATGTTGGGTTAAGTTTCTGTTTTAAATGGAGGGTGACATGTGTATTATTCTAATCCAAGCCACTTTTATGCAGCATATACTTATTATTTGTGTTGTAGCCATTTGTATGAAGTGGATTATGATAGAGAAGTTGTTGGAGACTCATTTAATATTTTAATCCATTCAGAAGAGAATATGTACCATTTCATTTAGTTGTTTATATATCTATATTATAAATATATATATATATATATTATATATATATATAAGAAAATCAGAGCAAAAATTAAATTCCAGATGACCTTTTCATTCACACGCAGCGAAGCACTAAGAGCTTGTCAAGTAGGTTACATACTATGTTGTGTTAAGATTTTGTTTTAAATGGAGGTATGTTGATCAATGCTTTCATCAATGTGCTAGAATATGAAAAATTTCCAGCCCTGAAAATTCTGTTCATACTCTATTCTATTTTGTGCTTGAGTAGCCATTTCAGAAATTTTCAACATGTGGAACTCTGCTTCTGAATTGTGCTTATTCTATTGGGTACTTGATTGCAGTCTAATTCAAAACTCGGCTTGGTACTTGATAGGTTTCCTGGCAGTGGAAATCACAGTGAGTTCACTTTACTCTTTGTCAATGAAAAATTGAGATGTATGAAATGCAACACTATCTCTCTAATCCAGCAAAAACAACATAACATGAACAAGATTCTAATAATTGTAAGTGCTGAGAAGCAAATACAAGAGACAATGAGATATACATGTAGATTATAACCCTTGTGTTGATAACTCCAAAACAGAGAACAATATTCACATGCCTCTTGGAGGGAATAATCTCCTTTGATCAAAGCTTCAATATAGTAACATTCCTTTATCAAACATTACATACAGCTGCCCCAGTGGTTGTTATTCCCATAACTTGTCTTAGAATTTGCAGGTATAGCTTACGATCAAGTTGAAGTAACCCATCACAGACTTCCTTTTATATCTCAGACAAGCAATGTAGTTCCCCTTTAGCATTTTCATTGGCTCTCTGCAACCAATAACTATGAAGCCTAATCCTTGGTTTTTTTTTTGGTAACAGCCATACATCCTCGGAACCAAGGATTCTTTCTAGAGAAGATTTATTAGCTAGATTTGCAGGCACAACTTCATCATCATCAACAGGAGGAATAGCAATAGACTCACCTTTATCATCATCAGCAGTAAGAATAACTCTAGGTTCACCATCCTCATTAGCAGTAGTAGGAATAACATTAGGTTCATCATGATCATCAACTTTGCCTAGTGAAGAGAATGCACTATATGTTGTTACATGCATGGTTGACAACATGTTTTGCTTCCCTTTCCATTTCCAACCCCCTTTATCAGCTACTAGTTCATCTTCCTTCCCGTCCAACCATACCTCTTCTATTGTCTTATCATTAATTCAATACTTGCTATAGAGGGACTCAATTTGTTGTTGTGAAGCTATACCCGTTAGCATCCTCCTGGAGATTCACTGTGCTCTCAAAAGAAATACACATCTTTTGATCTACTCTTCCAAATGCACTTTTGTACATAATAGTTCTCCATGCCGGGAATGAAGTGTCTCAGAAATACTAGCACCACGTTTCAGCGCCTTCAAGCTTCACTTCAACAAAGTTTCATTAGTAGATCTACCACCCAGTCTAACAATGTTATTTTCTACTGAATAAATGGCTTCCAGGAACTGATCCATTGCATGGTTGGTATCACAGATGACCAAAATAGGACTGCACTGGACATTAGAAAGGAGATTACTAGCAATGGTTAAGCCAACGTAAGTTTTTCTAGTTCCTGGAGGGCCCTGAATAATCGCCAGCCTCTTTTTCAGACCATGCTTCACCACTTCCATTTGACTTTCATCCAAGGAAGAATTCCACTGAGGCCTTACCGGACCTATCGTTGGTTCATTGAAGTTCTGGGTCGAAGATATTACTGCAGGCTGAAATGACCAATTCGGATCAAAGGCTAGTTTGTTTGAAACCTCCGAGCCCATTCTATCAGCTCTGTTGCTAGGGGTCCTCAGATACAACCCCTACTACTTTGTTGTTGGTACAAGTTCATTTTGTTGTTTATGTTCTTTCTGTTGTATCTTTAGTCTTTCATGTTTAACCTTTCCCACATTGTTCACTATTCTATTTTTCATTTTATTCACATTAGCTAAGAGAAGGCTGCTCCAAAGGGATTATACCGGGTTCTAAATTTACAAAAGTATAAAGTATCGGTAAAAGTTGTGACCATGTAAATACATGGAATAATGACACTAAGAAAAACCGTTCCACTGCCAAATAAGACCCTCCTATACAACCTTTTTCCAAGAAAGAAAGCTATATATTCTCTGTAAATTCAATATTTCAAAGAGAAATCAAACTATGTGTATCGGTGTGCCTTGGCACTCCAAAAGATAAAATCACTCTGCCGCTTCATCAAGCAAAATCTGAACCTATCTTCTGACACAAAAATTGATGTTAATAGTCTTACTTATGTATCTTAGCAATATATACCATTCATAGGAAAAGAACATTAGTAAAAACACTACGGTCCAGAACAATCCACTGTTATATAGTCTTTCTCAAATCTCTTGGCTTAATAGCCAAATTAAAATCAGCTTAACAACAAATGACACATAATCCTTTCTTCTAAAATCAAAAGGGTTGTACAAGCTTCTTTCATTCTACTCCTTCTCAATAGAGTGGCATGACTTCTGGGAGAGGGCAACTATCATTTTTTTAATAGCACCATGTTAGGCCCCTATACTACTAGTGTAACCCTTATTGTTATTAGTACAACCCACTTATTATATTGATGTACCCACATAGTGTCCATATTGTTACTATTGTACCCCATATAAGCCCACTAATGTTACTATTGTGGCTTCCTATTATTATTGTTAGGTCGGCTGGGTTATATTGTGACTCCTTAGACTCCTATATATAGAAAGGAGGTTTTGTCATTTGAATCATCCAAGAATTGTTCATTTATGTAATGTAAAGGAGGTTTCCCCCTCGAAGAGGCTGAATTCTCAGTCGTTGATCTATCTTTTCTTGAGCTGGTTTCATAACATTTGGTATCAGAGCTTCAGATTCTAGGGTTTCGCTGCTCCAAACAGGTCATCGTGGCATTTTCGCTATAACTTTTGTTTGTGATGTTTCAGAAGTCACAAAAAAAACCTATTTGAGAAGAAATCGCGCTGAACCTTGGGTCCGAATTTCAGATCTTTTTGCGCGATATTTGTGGAGATATGATCTGAGGAAGTTGGTCTTTTTGCAGACTCCTGAATTACATTCAAAACAGGTGACCTGGGGAAAACCGTCATAACTCTCTCTCTGAGCATCGGATTGAAATTTCGTAAGAAGGTACAGAAAGAGGACGGAATATAGTTTTGTGTGTGTGGTTTTCAGATCTAAAGGTCGAAACAGTGACTCTGTGGCATATCATACAAGTTCTATATACTGAATTAGTCTATAATGAGGTCATTGTGGGAGATTTGGCATAACTCTTCATTGGAGAATCCAATTGGGGTCAAACTGGTGGCATTGGAAAGAGAACATAGAGGACTACTACAGGGCATAGTTTCAGAGCTTAAAGATCTGAAAGTATAGAGTTACAGTCATTTCAAGATTGAGCTCCTAAGATCAAGAAAAAGCAAGATGAGGAAGTTTGATGGCAAGGATCCGGTAAATTGGATACATTAGATGGAGCAATATTTTGATATACATGGTGTACCTCTGTTACAAAAGGTATGTATTGCATCTTCATATTTAGAACCAGATCAATTTTTATGGTATAAAGGGCTTTGTTCTCGTAAA
>APFE030975314.1:54747-89527 GCA_000404065.3 Pinus taeda | reverse complement strand
GAATGGATGGATCGAGATTTATTAATGTTTGCATTTGATGTCTGCTACTGATGTTGCACTTTTGTACTCTTAGTAGATGTTAGAACAAGTAGAGATAAATCATTTTTTTTGCTTGAAGCTTATGAGTAGGATTAGTCATAAATGGTACTTTTATCTCTTGGTTATTTCTGCTTATATTCTTAAAGTGATATACAGTTTTCAGTTGTTTATATGTTATTGCATGAATGTATGAGTTACCATTTGGCACTTCTGTACGGTGGAACCATTTATTTATGTCTAATATATGAATAACTTATTATGCGATATGTTGTTCACAACTGTTTTGCCTAACTTCTTATGCAAGGTGGTTTATCTTAATTGATTTCTATTCTTATAATAGTTGAATGATCTTTATTACTAGTTATTGTTTGAAATCTCTTTAGATCGCATAATAGAAGAAATACACCCCAGGTTAGCGTAGATTAGATGTGTTGTTTCTCATTAGATTACAATAGCATAGAGTTAGTTTAAGAATCTGAATTAAATTAGCTTTAAGTACTCTTAGATCAGCATCATTCAAGTCTACACACACACACACACCCTTAGATTGGGAAACTGGTCCCATTATCCCCAGTCAGACCCACTATACCAAATGGATAAGGAGCTGCCAACCAAGGTCTGGACCGGGTGGGTATCCCCCTCTTTGTCGACCCAATTTTTGGGGCTTCAACACAACCATACAACATGACTTTATAATATTAAATACAAGCATACATACCTTATTTACCTTTAGGTCATCTATGCTTCTTTTAGTGACTTCCTTGGTTGAAAATAACTTCAGCCCCTTGATCTGCTTCATCTCTCATGTCCTCATACCATCATCCATTGAACTCCACAAACGGAGTTCCTGATGAAACACTTGCTTCCTCTCTTGATCGGTGAATTCTTCAATGAGGATTACATGTTGGGTTGTGTTATATTCTTTCCGCGACTAGCCCATGTATTTAACCAGGGGTTTAGGGGGGGGAAGAGCCCCCCCTTTGTTATGTCAATTATGCAGTGGGGGGATCATACGGGGCGGTAGCCCCCCCTGTCCGGGGGGTTTGAGGGGGGCGAGTAGCACCCATCTACGGGGTTCAGGGCAATGCCCCGGGGAAAAACTTTTTGGACCCTATATTAGGTTGGGCAGACCTACCTATGGTTTTTTGCATGGTTTTCACACATGGTTTTGGACGTGATGATTTTCAGTCCATGGTATTGGATGCTTCGGCATGTATAAATATGTATTGTAACATTGAAAGGAACATAATGAAAAATCGATTTGGTAGTCCCCGTTTTGGAATCCACGGGAAAATCTCTGTATATATGTGTTTTATGTGTTATTCTCTCACATTGTTTATTTTTTGTGTTTTAGAATTTGTATGCAGGTAATTTATGTATGGGGTTAAAACCTACATTCAACATATGTTTCCCTTTTAAATTGATGTATGATGAGACTTGTTGTCAGGCTAGGCAGTAACTCCTCCAAATCAATTCACATTTATTCATTCATGTTGGTCTTTATTATATACATGAGGGAGAGACTGTTCACTTCGTCTCCCGATGACTATTCATATTTCTTAGTATTTATTTATATCAGTTACACTTATTCACCCAATCCTGATGATTAGATGTCAACATTCCCCCCCCTAATCTGAAGGGATGTTAGTGAGTCCAAGCATCGTTCTGAATTGTTCAAGCTTTTCTCTTCCAAGCGCTTTGGTGAAGATGTCTACAATTTGCTCATTAGTGGAACAAAGGCGGAGATGAATTGTTTTGGCCTCAACATGATGTCGAATAAGATGATATTTAGTATTGATGTGCTTCGTTCGATCATGGAACTTTGGGTTCTTAGCCAACTTTATTGCCGAGGTATTGTAAATCATGAGTGGAGTCAATTGTTCTTGTTTTACTTGCAAATATTCAAGAATTTTTCTGAGCCACACAATTTCTTTTGTTGCTCTAGTTGCTGCCACATATTCTACTTCTATTGTGGAATCTGTTGGAACTGATTGTTTGTGTGATCTCCAGGAAACAGCTCCTGATCCAAGACTCATAGCATAACCTGAAACAGATACCCCAGTTTCTTTGTCTCCATCAAAGTCTAAATCAGAGTATCCAATCAAGCTGAATTCGTCCACCTGTGTATACTTGATTCCAAATTCTTGAGTTCCCTTCAAGTACCTTAGAACTCTTTTTACAGTAGACCAATGTCCCTCACAAGGCTTTTGTATAAACCTGGAGAGTATTCCAACAACAAACGAAATGTCTAGTCTAGTAGTTAAGACTTCCTATAAGCTATCTATACTTTGTTGCATCCTCAAATTCTTTTCCTTCAATGGATGTGAGCTTTAAGTTTTGTTCCATTGGAGTAGTAAGAGGATTGCATTATGTCATGCCAAACCTATTCAACAGATCTCCAATGTACTTCTTTTTAGAAACGAATATGGACTTTGGATGTTGAGTTACTTCAATACCAAGATAGTAATGAACATAGCCCAAATTAGTCATTTCAAAACCTTTCCTCAATTCCTTCTTTATGGATCATCTACATGTACCAGAAGATATACAACTATTTTTCCAACTTTCTTGACAAATAAAGTTGCATCATCAAGATCATAATGTTTGAAATTGAGTTTCAGAAGATGCTCAGTTAGTTCTTCATACCAAGCTCGCGGTGCTTGTTTGAGGCCATACAAGGATTTCACAAGTTTGCATACTTTATGTTCAATTCCTTTTACAGCAAATCCTTCAAGCTGGGACATTAAAACATTCTCTTTAGATATCCATTCAAGAAAGCAGGTTTTACATCCATTTGATGGACTTTCCAACTGTTCTGAGCTGCTAGGGCAAAGAGTGTCTAGATGGTAGCCCATTTTGCTATGGGGGCAAAAGTCTCCTCATAATCGACCCCTTCCTTCAATGCAAAACCTTTTCCCACAAGCCTGGCTTTGTGCTTGTCAAGTGAGCCATCAGCTTTATACTTGTTCTTGTAGACCCACTTGTAGCCAATTAGTTTGGTTCCTAATGGAGGATCAACCAACTTCCAAGTACCATTCTTTATCAGGGCATCATACTCCTTTTGCATCGCTTCTTTCCATTCATCATGAGAAGCAGCTTCTTTAAGGAAGTTGGTTCAAAATCTATAGACAAATTCAATTCACAATCATAAGAAACATCCATATCAACAAGTGAATCAGAGTCATTTACATCACCTCCATTTTGCTGGTTTGAATTTCTAGTTCCTGTCTTTCCAACCTCAACAGGATGAACACTTTCAAGTGTCTTTATCAGCCACTTTGGAGGACCTTTCTCAAACGGTCCAGGCTGCTCCATTGATTGAGTTGGGACTGAATCAAGATTAAGTCTCCCAATTCTTTCAATCACATCACTTAAAGCATCATCTGTTGTTGGAGTTTCATGCAAGCGAGAGAGTTCTTCAGAAGAAGATTCCACATGTTGATCTAGTATAGGAACCCCCCCTTCAAGATGTGGAATCTAATTATCAAATTCTTGAAATGATTTTCCATTTGCGAATCTATCCAAGCAATCAAGTTGTCGCTCAACAACATTGTCAATTTTGGATGATTAAAGAAAGATTACATCTCTAGATACAACAAACTTTTTATTGACTTCATCATAGAGATGGTATGCTTTGGAGGTCTTTGAATACCCCAGGAAGATACACTTACGACTTCTTGCACCAAGTTTGTTTCTATGTACCTTTGGTATCAAGGCATAACAGGTGGAACCAAAGACCCTGAGATGCTTTACCAAAGGAACGTGCCCATACCACATTTCATATGGAGTTTTGTTTCTAATAGCATTAGATGGACATCTATTCTTTATATATACAGCACATAGAACTGCATCAGCCCAAAACATCAACTTTACATTTTTGAAAAACATCATGGAGCATACCATATTTAAGATTGTCATATTCATTCTTTTAGCTACACCATTCTATTGGGGATTATAAGGCACATTGGTTCGATGTTTGATCCCATGTTGGTGAAGATAGTTTTCAAATTCATTTGAAGTATATTCTTTTCCATTATCAGTGTGAATAAATCCAATATGAGATTGTGCATCAGTTTCAATCCATGTATGAAAGTTCTTGAATGTTTGAAAGGCATCAGATTTATTCTTCAATAAATAAACCCAACACATTCTGGAATAGTCATTAATAAATGTCATCATATATTTATTTCCATTTTCAGAAGGAACAGGCATTGGACCACATAAATCTAAATGAATGAATTCAAATTTTATATGTGCTCTTGAATGTGAATCATGAAAACTCTGTTTGCTATGCTTTCCTAGAATGCAAGCATCACATTGCTTAAGTTTCCTAGGAATTGTAGGCAAACCAGCAACACCATTTTTCTTCAACAAGCAGAGGCTTTCATAGTTCAAATGTCCAAATCTAGCATGCCATAATAAACTTGATGGAAGTGTACCTTCTTCATAATGAGAATTTTATGAGAGATGTTGTGCACGAGCAGAGGTACCTTGCATTTTGAGAAGCCTTTCTTCTTCTATTCCCCTCATGACAAGTGAGTGGTAAAATGATTTTCTCACATCGAGTTTTCCATCAAACATATGAATGGAGTGACCTTGTCGGCAGATGTGGACCAAGGATAGTAAGTTTCTCTTCAGCTGTGGAGATATAGAACATGATGCAGAAGGAAGTCTGGAAGACCAAGCAGTTTGAGCCTAATTGTGCCAAGCCCTAATGGCTTGATTTTTGATTGGTCTACAAAGTATACTACTCCATCAACATTGCCAGTAAATTCTTCAAAAAAATCTCTTCTATGAGTCATGTGGCAAGTTGCCCCTGAATCAAGCAACAAATCATTTTTCCAAAAAGCAAGTGAAGCATTAAATAGTTCTTCATTTACTCCAATATTACATTGTGTCACAACATAATGAGTGGATTCAAGTGCTTTACCTTTTTCTGTGTCATTATTTTTACCTTTCTGTTGGTTTCTTTGCTGCTCAATTTTGTCCCATGGTAACTTGCATGTGGAGACATCATGTGATCCATTTCTTTTGCAGTGTATGCAGTGTAAATCTAAATTTTTTCCTTGAGAGTGTCTGCTCCCTGTCTCTGAAATATCTTCCTCTTCCTCTTTGACCACCTCTTCCTCTGGAAGAATCTTGAGTAATATTATTTTCTTTATGAGCAAGGCACTCAGCCTCTTCAGAAGATTCAGTGGCTGTCTTCTTTCCAAAAGCTTTCTCTCTTTCAGCAAATTTTTTCACAAGGGAGTCAAAGGTAATATCTTTGAGATTTCCATTTGCTTGCAATGACTCAAGATAATTGAAGTAGGATAAAGTGCC
The DNA here is from genome assembly GCA_000404065.3 of Pinus taeda. Taxonomy (NCBI): domain Eukaryota; kingdom Viridiplantae; phylum Streptophyta; class Pinopsida; order Pinales; family Pinaceae; genus Pinus; species Pinus taeda. The sequence goes on along the minus strand of APFE030975314.1, from coordinate 84,166 downwards.
TTGAGAAAAGTGATAAGAGGAATATCTAATTCAACCTTAGTGGCTTTGATATCATGCATTTTAGATTTTACTTCAGATGCAAGAGCAAGAGGATCATTATTTTGTAATTCAAGAGTGAAGAGTTTAATCGTGAGTTGAACAACTTCAAGTGCAGAATGTGAGTCGTAGAGTTCTTTTAGCATTTGTAAGGCTTCGAAAGTAGTTGAAAATGGTGAAATATGGTGACTCACCTCTTCACTTATAGATTATGCAATTAATGCATACACTTTGCTATTCTTATTTTCCCAAATGACAAACTCTTTGTCTGAGGTAGGTTGTTCTGGCTCTTTGTCTCTGTCTCCAATACACACTCCTTTCCACAACTCATTGAAAATGAGGGTGTGTTTTATCATCTAGGACCACTCAAGATAGTTCTCCTTGCCAGTGAGAACTATTTCCACAATAGATATGATTGAATGCATACTGTAAAAAAAAATCTTCTGCTTTTGATGGAAAAAAATGCTTCTGCTTTTGATGGAAAAAAATGCACTATAGTAGCAATATTCTGAATTCTTATGAAAACCAAGAAACAAACTGCATAAATATTTTAATGCTTCTTTTGCAATACAATGAATAATATCATGTCAAACAACCAAGTTCCAATCCATTTGGACCACAACCAACATTTAGGCAGACACACACTGCAACAAATAATGATCCATTTATCCTATCAATTTTCTGATTACCCTCTACAATTAATTGAATTCCATTTTACGCGCAGATTAGCAGTTCGATGTTTGGCACCACATTTTTTTTTGTTCTTTACCACATAGAATGATACACTAACAGCTTTCTAATATGTATTAAAACATATTGTAAAAACAACGAGATTCGATTGCTTGAGAATTTTAAAACAAAAGGTTTATGTTGCACTACTATTCTTCATTCCTGTGTGGAAGCACCATCTCGGCCAAAGCAATTGGAATATTACCACATTTGAATATTACCACAATTCAACGAAAGTTCAACGCAGCTCCTGGAATATACACAATTCAAGGCAGGCAAACTGGCTAGCGAAGGTCTAGCAGCTTTCTTCTGAAAGTGTCATGCGCCTTAGAGAGTCAGGGAACGCGTGAGATTGGCTTCACAGAGCAGCAACTGAGTAGCAATGGAATGAATTTCTAATTGAAAATGGGTCCAGCGTATTTACACCAGCGTTTACACTAGGTCTCAACATTCACACACCAACGTGGGTTCATATCCCGCTCTCAATATAGCATATGTTGGAGTAGCAGCAGCAACGTTCTAGTCCGAAACGGCGTGGGTTCATATCCCACTCTCAACACAGATTCCCAAGGGCACAGACTTGACAAAGGGTGTAGATTTGAAAAATGCATACAATATCAAAAACATATATGACATTGCCTGGAGTAGGCTTCAGGAAACCAGGTAGAATATAGGTAGGAAACTAACACTAGTAGTTACACAAAAACTAATTTCAAGAGTTGGCTCTGATACCATGACAGGCCAGGGAGTAACTCCTCCAAATCAATTCACATTTATTCATTCAGGTTGCTCTTTATTATATACATGAGGGAGAGACTGTTCACTTCATATCCCGGTGACTATTCATATTTCTTATTATTTATTTACATCAGTTATAATTATTCACTCAATCCTGATGATTACGTGTCAACACTTGTCATGGATGATTTCTTCCTTTGATCTTTCAATGAGGTTGCCAAGAGTTATATCCTTCAAAGTTGATTATCATACATCCTTCATGTTTCGTCTCGTCATGTCATGAGCTCTTGTTTCTAATGCTTCCATGATGCCATGATGCATCTTATTATTTATCATAGCCATATCCCATAACATAATATTTATAAGCTATGTCAAGCCGCTTTGAGAGGGAGACTATCTTAGACCTATTAGAGATCTCTTACTTCCTCTTTTCTTGGACTTCTTCTTTTTATCTTCCTTCACTGCTTTGGTGACATGGGATTCTTCTCTTCTTCTGATATTTTCCCTTCAGGAAAATATTTCCTGTAAAGTAATAGTCTTTTATTTGAATCTCATCTATGCTCTTCTTCCTTTTTCCAAGGACTAGAGTTTTCCAAACTTCCGTTCCTTCCAACAAATGTTTGAGTCCTTCAACATTTTTTCCCTCAACTCGTCTTCTTCTATATTACATAGAAATCACAAGTTTTCAACTGAGGTAACATTCTTATGGATATCTGTTACCTTGTCCATTAGTTATTGCATTTAGAAAAATGATGATTATCTTCTTATCATCTCTCCCATATCTCACACTTGAGATCTTATGAAGATATCCCTTCATTCTTTGATACCTTCGATTTGTGTAAATCAGATCTAAGTTATGTGACCTTATTTATCATAGCTTCAGATAATATTCTTACAAGTTTATCATATAAATCTCTTTTATTTCTCCAATAATGCTATATGAGGGGATTTTTCATAAGAATCTCTTTCCATGAATTCAGAGGATACCTTTTGATATGTTCAATGACTTCAACTTCTTATAGGACTATGTCTATCCTCCTTTTTCATGCAAGGAATTTCGATGACCCAACTAGCTTATATATCTCCTTGACAACATGAAGTCATTTTACCAAATTTAATTAAAGCGTGAAAGATACTTACTTGACAAGTGAAGATGAACTCTTCTACTTAATCACTTTCATGATGGTTGAAGAATATGTATTAGTGCTCCCTCTTGGATGACCTTCTTCCAAATGAAAAATCCTTTCTTCAGTAGAAATTTTTTCTCCTTTTGATGAGGATGATTTGATGCTTCCTCAGATGATCTTCTTCTAGGGCAAAGAAAGGATCCTTGCTTGCCTTGAACATGATGGCAATGCCTTCTCACCTTCAATATACTTACACTTCTCTAATGTAGATCATAAATGCTTATAGGGTTTCAACTTTATTCAAGATGATTTGATCTTCATATTTAAATTCCTTCGTTCTATCTTTCCTTATAGATATCTTGATGATGACTAGTGGATCAAAATGAAATTATATTGTTGTAGATTGCTTCTTCAATCTGGGATTTTATTCTTCAAATTAGACCTTGATCTTTTGCTTTGATAGCCTTCAACTTGCTTTGATTCCTTTCTTGAAACTCAATCCTTGAATGTCTCTTTTATTAGATGCCCTTCCTTTGACTTCAGCACCTTAGATTTGATACCATGTTGAGAAATCTAGGGCATTAGAATTAGTTGATTTATCTTCATTGGTGACTTATTTTGAATTCTTCTACTTGATTAGAGTAGGATCTTCTTTATGTTAGATTCTTAACCAATGCAAGAACATAAATGAACAAGAGACACAGCGTGTAGGCTATGAGCCAAAGCCAAAACCTCTCACTCTTTGAGAGGAAAACATGCATAAATTCTTCTCCTAGAGATTCAATTGACAAATACGAAGACTAATACCCTTAACCTATTATCCACTCCATGATCAAGACACAAGTCCACTTCTACTTTTGTCTTCTATATTATTATTCCATTGTTGAGGCTATACTAGAGACTTTCACCGAGATAGTAATCTGAAATCCATCATTGTAATATTACTGTACTATAAGCATGTCCGAACAAAATCATTGAGACTATGACTTAGCACTGGATCCTTCTTGTTGTAACAACACCGAGGTTTAGAAATTGATCTGAAACATAGTCTTCTTACAGAAAATGTACTCTCCTCAACATCGAGATAGTGTTACTGCATTCCCCTTGTCTTTTGCACTTAGGTCACTATCCTTGTCTTTTGAAGTCATAGTGAGAGGCCACCGAAATTCCAACTGTAGTTTCTCCTTCTTATTCACTGTTATTGTGATCTCTAGATGAGAGGGATCTGAATTCCCTTATAGAACCATATTACGTATCCTTGTAACCTTCACCGAAACAAAGATAACTGAGACTCCTTTTGGAAGAACTACATCAAGTCAAGAGGATTGTGCTTGTCTTTTGGAGGGATTTCTAGACACTAAATTGACTCATATACATTTTACATATTCTCAAGAGGAGCTCTTTATACATGACAATAATTCATTGACCTTAATGACAAATCCTAAGGCTCTCAATGGGAGCCACCTAAAATAAAATCACTTTATCATGAAACCCATGAAGCAAGGCTTACAAAAATAATTTTATTACATCACTTACAAAAATCACAATTACATGTCATTATGAAGACCAAACCTACTTACACTTTTCAATAGACATCTTTGAAATTCATCATGAAAATTTGGTAATTGTTCTGTCTATGTTATGAAGGTTGAGTGGTTGCAGTATTTTGTGTGGGTTGGGCAGCCACATATCCTTGATGAGGAAAAGGATTCATAAGTATTGTTGGTTATGATGAATCAGTAGGGGGATGAGGTGGAGCATCAGGTTGAGGTCCTATAGAAATAGTTGCTTGATCTTCCCATACTTGATGCATCTGAGTTAAAGTGGTACATCCATGAGTATAATGGCCAAAAACTTTGGAACAAGAACAAGGTTTATTGGTTCTAAGAGCCTTGTTTTGCTTCGGTTGTCCACTCTGTTGTTAGGTTACAGGATTAGGTTGGTCACCCTTAGGTGTTGGCATTATGATGTATGTGTTGTACTTGATGGCAACCCACTTGTAGCAGAACAACTCACCTATATATGTTAACTAGATAAATCTACAGAAGAGATATCAAATGTAACAAAATGCAGGACAGTAGTGTTTACAGATGTGATGAAATGCAGGGAAGCTTCAAGGAATCAGTTTAGAAGGCAACTCACTCAGATGAAAGTATAGCAGGTAAACAGAAAAGAATTATAGATCAATCTTCACAAAATGAAGAAAAAGAGGTATATGCAGGTTGACCTTTGGCCAAGCTGTGTATACATGCAGGTTCATTGTATACAAGTTTTGTATACGTACACATGCACTTTCACAGAAGGAAAAGCGTGTATACCTTGGAAAACTAAATTTTTTGATCCAAAGTATTTGGTCCATGGTATTTTGATCCATGGTATTGGTCCAAGGTATCTGATCCAAGGTATTGACCCCAGGTATTTGGTCCAAGGTATTGGTCCCAAGTGTTTTTGTTCCATGGTATTAAGAAAGGCCTGAAAGTATAAAAGGAGGAGAAGATCATTAGGCCAAGGCATGCAAGTATCGAATATTTGATGAAATTTGAGATCTAATATGTAGGTTATTGGCTTATGGTGTTGTGCTTGATTTGAACCAAGGATGAACCTTAGCGTTTGATGAAGGATAAGATCTCATGATGTATCAGGATCTCAAGGCTTGAAGTGAATTATCTTTATGTGGTTTGATCATTTATCTGAATAATTGGCACATGTTGTAGTCTATAAATATGATGATCTAGGTATGACTGAAGTGTGGAATAGTTCTAATGTTTAAATCATCATTTACAGATCTATAGGCAGGTTCACTCTAGAAAAAGAGCGTATACATGCTGGTTTTGTATTTCAAATCAGTGTATACATCATAAATTTGATTTGCAAATATGTATGCTGGTTCGCCTTGAGGAAAATGCGTATGCATGCAGGTTCGACACATGCAAGTAGCGTATACCTTATAAAATATGTTTTAGTTGCTTCTGTTTGCTGTTGCAATGTTCACGGTTCTGGCTTGGGTTCTAGTTACTGTATTATGGTGATAGCATTCTAAATGATTAGATTGATGGAGTAATTGATTAATTTGGTTGTGGTTGGTTCAAAAAGGGGAGATTGGTTGATGTAGATATATTTGAAGATTGATGATGTTGATGGATCCAGTCTAAAAATTTATGAAACATGGTCCCTGAAAGAAAAGAGAAGGTTGTATCCTTCTGTAGGCTGGCACCTACGTACTAGTAAACATATAAGCTAGTACAAGAGCTAGGGGGTTGTAGCTCCCTTCCAGTAGAAGTTGGAGAATGAGAGAAGGTTGTAGCCTTTTGCAAGTAGAAGCCTGCGTACTAGTATAAGACTACACCAGTACAAAAATTGTAAACAGAATCCTCTTATTATTAGAAGACATAGACGATTGCAGCAGGTGGTTTTCACCCATTTGGGTTTCCACCTTATATCTTGGTGTTCATGTGTGCTTCTTACGTGTGATGGCCTGTTCTATTTTTACTGCACCTGCTTACTTTTTATATGGTTAATGAAGTTCTGATGCACTGACTAAAGATCAACATATGATGAATTAATTGAAACATAAGTTTATTGGATATACGCTAGTTGCCTTAAACACAGTTGCGTGTACACGCAAGTTCCATTAACTGAAGTAGCGTATATGAATCTGATTATGGAAATGAAAAATTATTGGCTTGCTAATAATGATTCACCCCCCTCTCAGTGTTATTTCCAACAATTGGTATCAGAGCAAGTCCTTCAGAAGAAGCTTGATCTCTTGAAAGAAATGTCCATCATCATGAGTAATCAAGAAAGCAGGGGATCCATCAGACCGCCAATCTTTGATGGGAGCAACTTTGTTTATTGGAAGGTAAGAACCACAACCTATCTTCAATCTCTTAGAACAGATGTTTGGAAAATCATGGAAGGAGGATATACATTTCCATCAGCAATTCCTGCAAATACAACAGGTAAAAAGCAATATGAAATCAATGCCAAGGTTGTCAATACATTATTGGGAAGTCTGTCACAATCAGAGTTTGTCAAAGTTATGCAACTCAAATCAACCAAAGAAATATGGGACAAAATCGTTCTAAGCTACGAAGGAGACTCTTAGGTAAAACGTGCTAAAATGCAAACCCTCAGAATTCAATAAGAAACTTTCAAGATGCACAATGATGAAAGTATAAATAGTTACTTCTTATGTATAGATGAAATTGTTAATTGCATGAATAATCTAGGTGAAGAGATAAAGGAAGTTACCTTAGTTGAAAAAGTTTTAAGATCCTTATCTGCTAAATTTGAATCAAAAGTATCTGTCATAGAAGAAAAGCAAGATCTGCAGACTATTACTATGAGACAGCTTCACGGAATCTTAACTACCTTTGAGATGAGAAAAGGATGTCCATCAGATATGAGAGAAGCCGCATTTAAAGCTTCAACAAAAGGAAAAGAAGAACTCAATGAATCAATACATATTTCAAAAGAAGAAGAGAAAGCAAACTTTGTCAAGAAGCTTCAACGGGGTTCCGGAAGATTCAGAGGTAAACTACCTTTCAAATGTTTTGCCTGTAGTAGGGTCAGTCATTATGCTGCCAAAATGTCCTCATAAAGATAAATATGATAAAGGGAAGGAATCTACAAAATGGAATAGAAAACAAGTGTAAGTAAAAAGAGCTACTATACTCATGAAGATAGCAATGGTTTATCAAATAGTGATGAAGATGAAAATAGTAATGACTATAGACTTCTGATGGCTTATGAAGATGATTATTTTTTGGATGATTTAGATGAAGATGATCTATTGAAGAAATCTCTAAACTCAAAATATGTTTAGAATAAAAGAATATGATTATAGATACCTTGACATACCAACTTGTTGAAAGAGAAAAACACAATGAAAAGCTATAATGTGAAACTGTGGGTCTAAGAAAGGATCTTGAGAAAACTAAAGCTCTCAATCTTAGATTTGCTAAAGGATCAGAAACCTTAAATGAAATTATCAAAGTGCAATCCTCTCCTCTGATAAAGACAGGTCTTGGATATACTGAAGAAACATCTCAATCATAGAAGCCGTCAACCTCCACTAAAAGCTATCTTGATGCAGTAAAGAGAAGTGAACAGTTTGGCAACCATCAGAAAAGGTATAAATCATATTACCATGTGAATCAGGCTCAATTTACTTCAAGGATGAACAAAAGCCAAAATCAATCTCAGGTAAATCGTACTCAATTTGCTTCAAAGATAAATATCAATAGAAACTACAATCAACGGGTTAGTAGATACGATAATTGCAGGAACTTCCTTAATGGTCAATGTTTCTCATGTCATAATTTTGGACACAAAGCTGCTCAATGTGTTGCTTCCAAAACTATCATGACTAGAGAAGCATGAAATCAAAGGAATATGACAGGGATCAAGAAAAGTTCCTATAATAACTTTTCTCTTCTTGAAAATGAAATAGAATGCTCAATTTGTAACAACTTTGGCCATGAAGAATCTAAATGTAGGAGTAAATTTCAGCAAATAGCTCAAAAGGAGCAAACTCCATTAAATCCAAAAATATGGAGAAAGAAAGAACCACAAACAGAAAGATGTGGTATAGCCTTATATGCAGAAGGACAAGAAAACCAGTGGTACATCGACAGTGGATGCTCAAAACACATGATAGGTGACAAAGAAAAATTGCACTCATATAATTCCTTAGAAAAGGAAAAGAGTGTCTCATTTGGAAACGATACTCCTGCAGTCATAAAAGGTAAAGGCTTTCCTTTCTTGAAAGAAAACGTTAAAGCTGGGAATTTTATGTATGTTGATGGCTTAAAGCATAACCTATTAAGTGTGAGTCAAATGTGTGATCAAGAAAATGAAGTAGTGTTTCAATCAAATGGATGTGTTGTTCGTGAGCTTGATACAGGAGAAACCATAATCAAAGGGACAAGAACTCCAAACAACCTATACATACTCAAGGGAGGACAACAATAGTGCTATCTAAGCAAAAATGATGAAATCTGGCTATGGCACAAATGATTGGGACATCTAAGATTTTCTCAAATAAGAAAAGCATGCAGATTCCAGGTTGTTCATGATCTTCTAGTTATCAACATTCCTAAAAATATTATATGCAAATCATGTCAATTCAGTAACCAAACTAGATCTCACTTCATTGAAAAGGAAGGGTCAGCCAGTAAGCCTCTTGAACTTGTTCATACCGATTTATGTGGACCTTCAAGGAAAAAGTCACCTCATGGAGAAGAATACTTTATATTATTCATTGATGATTTTTCCAAAATGTGTTGGATAGGTCTTCTAAAGCATAAAGCTGAAGCATTTGAAAAGTTCAAAGCCTTCAAAGCTTTGGTTGAAAATGAATCAGATCGCAAAATCAAATGCCTTAGATCTGATCTAGGAGGGGAATTTACCTCGGATCAATTATTTGACTTTTGTGAACAACATGGAATAAAAAGGTAGTTCTCCACCGCAAGGACTCCTTAAAAAAAGGAGTGGTAGAAAGGATGAACAGAACTGTTCAACAAATGGCTCGTGCTATGCTAGATGAATCTAGAACTCCTGCAACCTTCTGGGGTGAAGCTGCATTTGCCGCCGTCACTATTCTCAACCAAGAAAATGTTCGGGTAAACAACACTCAAACTCCACATGAACTTTGGTATGGTAAGACTCCTACTGTAAAATACTTCAAAGTTTTTGGAAGCAAATGTTACATAAAAAGGACTGATCAAAAACTTGGTAAGTTTGAACCCAGAGCAGATGAAGGTATTCTTCTTGGCTACTCTTCCCGAAGTAAAGGATGTAGATGTTACAATAAAAGACTTGGGAAAATTATTGAAAGTATTGATGTTGTGGTTGATGAAGCATGGAAAAATCCAAAACAGAGAAAAACCGAACATTATGACAATGAAGAAGATGAGGATAATTTTCCCACATCAAATCACATTGATGCTGAAGAAGAAACCAATGAAGCACTAGAAGAAGAGATAATGATAGAAGAAAAGACTCTGTCCAGGTATGTTCAGAAAAATCATCCAGAAACTCAACTTTTGGGGGAAAAAGGGGCAGGTGTGTAGACTAGAAGAACCATTGCCAAAACTTCAAACTATCTAGAATTACTATCTTCCACTGAACCTCAAAATGTAGATGAAGCATGCAAAGATGAATGTTGGGTCAAGGCCATGAATGTAGAACTTGAGCAAATCGAAAAGAATAATACTTGGGAATTAGTTCCTAGACCTCATGATAAGAATATCATAGGAACTAAATGGATATTCAAAAACAAGCTGAACGAAAATGGAGAAGTTATTAGAAACAAGGCTAGACTTGTTTGTAAAGGATATGCACAACAAGAAGGTATAGATTTTGAAGAAACATTTGCACCTATTGCTAGACTTGAAGCCATAAGAATGTTTCTTGCTCTTTATAGTTTTCAGAAATTCAAAGTATACCAAATGGATGTAAAATCAGCCTTTCTTAATGGAGACTTAGAAGAAGAAGTCTATATTGAACAAACAGAAGGATTCATTCTTGGAAATGATGCAAAACTTGTATGAAAACTCAGAAAATCTCTCTATGGTCTAAAATAGGCTCCAAGGGCATGGTATTACCGTCTTGACAAATATTTCCACCAACGAGGTTTTTCAAAGGGGTCAACATATAGCAATCTATATACAAAGATGGACACTGGTAAATTGCTAATAATTGTTGTGTATGTTGATGATATTATTTTTGGTAGCAATGAAGAATCCATGAGTCAGAATTTTGCTTCAGTAATGTAGCAAGAATTTGAAATGTCCTTGCTTGGTGAGCTTACCTATTTTCTTGGTCTTCAAGTTCACCAAAATAAAGATGGTATTTTTCTCTCACAAACCAAATATCTCAAACAAATCCTGAAAAAATACGGCATGGAAGATTCTAAACCAGTATGTACTCCAATGGTAACAGGATGTAGTCTTAGCTCAAATGATGAATCAACAACAGTACATCAACCAACTTATAAATCCATGATTGGCATTATGCTTTATCTAACAGGTACCCGACCGGACATCATGCATGCAGTGGGAATAGTTGGAAGATTCCAAGCAAATCCAAATGAATCACACCTTCACACAGTCAAAAGAATTTTCAAATATCTTCAAGGAACACATAACTTTGGCTTATGGTATCCTAGAGATACAGATCTTACACCTCATGCATATACAGATGCAGATTGGGCAGGGAGTGTTGATGACAGAAAAATCACTACTGGTGGTGCATTCTATATGGATTCCAGGTTGGTGACTTGGTTCAGCAAGAAAAAAATCTCAATTGCATTATCAACAGTTGAAGCAGAATACGTGGCTCCTGCATCTTGTTGCACACAACTACTTTGGATGATGCAAACCTTGCAAGACATTCAGATCACATGTACTCCACCCATCTCCATTCTATGTGATAATACAAGTGCCATCAGTATTTCAAAGAATCCAATCATGCACTCCAAGACCAAGCACATACCCATCAAATATCATTTCCTACATGAACAAGTGCTTGAACAAAAGGTCAAATTGGAGTATGTTCTCTCCAAGAACAGGTTGCTGATATATTCACTAAACCACTACCCAAAGAGATTTTTAAATATCTCAAACAAAAAATTGGAGTAGTTTCTACATCATCCTACTGTTAAATCCTATTTTTCAGAGAAAGGTGGTTATGCACAAGTTTCATGAAGCGTAGTCATGTACATATGTGAGTTTTTGCGGCCATAGTCGCATATATGTTGGTTTAAAGAAAAGCAGTAAGCCAGACTCAAGAAAAAAGGGGTCTGCTATGGTTCTGCCAATTACCTAGTCTGTTTGATGATGGTTTCAATCTGCTGATAACATGTAGAAATATATTGGTCCTCATAAAGTTGTTGATAACTTTATGTATATCTGATTGTTGATGATGCTCTGATATCTCTTTCTGACATTTGCAACGATCATATCTAACAATGAACAGGTGGAACAGGTTCAGGGGGAGAACATGGTTGATGATATTTTGGGAACTAATGATGGACATATACAGGTTGCTAGTCTAGATGATGTTGACAGATGATGCTGATGGTGCAGATCATATGATAGTTGTTGATGACTATCATGGTCTTGTTTAAGATATTTGGTCTCTGTTATATATGTCATGTATATATTTTAATGTAACGGTTATGAAAAGACCTAATTTGTAACCCCACTATGCATGGGATGGATGATGTAATGTTTCTTGTTTTTGACATGTATAAACAATTGATATATCCCCACTTGGTTGGGTGGATGAGTCAAATTTGGTATATCCCCACTTGGTTGGGAGATGGATGTATGTATGAGTCATTGGTGATAGGAAGGTCATTTGTGATGTATGTATAGAGTCATGTTCTTCTTTTAGAACATCATTTTGCAAACTTTGCTTATGCTCAGGGGAGCATGGACTCAATCATGGGATCTCAATCAGTACACTTCAACATATCAGAGAATTTAGCATGCACTCAGGGGGAGCATGACCCTTTTCCCTTGATGTCAAAGGGGGAGAGTGAATTGGTGTGGTTGTTGTTGTTATCGCTCCAAGAAACTCTCCTAGGTTGTAGCTTGAAGATGCCTGGTAACATATAATCTTCAATATTGTTCTAGGAACTATTGGAATGGATGATGGTTTGGTTCAAGCCAAATAACCACTTCAACTCTGTTTTCACTCCAGACATGCATGAACACCCTCAACCTACAAGGCTTTAGACCACTAATGCTCAATAGTTTGCAGATTAAGTGAATAAATGGAGAATACTAACTACACCAGCATATGCATACATAATATATGATGGCCAGCTACAACCAGTAAATGAAGCTTGCAAATCTAATCTATCAACGTGGAGATAAGATGACAGTTATCTAGCATTGGATACAGAAGAAACATGGATGACCTATTCAATAGAAAATTCAATTTACCAATGCAGAGATAAGATGACAGTTATCTAGCATCATACACACGAGAAAACTTGAATAAACTTATCTAGGTGCAAGTTCAAAACAGGAGGGAAATGGACATTGAACATGTAACAACAAAAGAAGCTTGTATTACTGAGAATGAAGATGAGACGTCGCAAGGAACAGAGTATCTACAGTCTCCAAAAGTTGAACCCTGATTACATCTTTCTCTCTACTATTTATAGTTTACTTTTACAATGATCCTATCCGTTTAGGGTTGGAGATGTCTTCATCAACCACCCACCATCATTAACTGTCTGATTGCATACAAGGACACCATTCTCCTTCCATCACTTAAAACGGTAATTAATTCTGGTACAAAGCTGCCCTATTAGGTGGCCAGTTTGATTATGCCACTAGAGCTCCATGACTATTTAATTCTGTTTGCTGGATTGTGTTGTGTCCTTCTTCCTTTGGCCATGTAATTCAGTTCAGCAATCTGACTGTTACAATACTGTAAGAGTCAACCACCTTCTTCCTTGGGTAACTGATAGGGAGTGGAGTACGGGGTGCATGGGCAGAGGGACGTGCCAAATCAGACGGATGGAGAAATGATAAAGTGGAGGAGGACAAGCATGAGGGACCATGAATGAGGGCTGTTGGATCGAGGTGAATGCACAGCGGAGATCGGGTGCAGGGGCTTGAGGTCATGGTGAGAGTGGAACATGTTCGAGCCATTAGATCTAAGGTGAGCAGATCGAACAGCTATTGAGTGGAGGAGATGCACGGATGATAATGCCTAGGGGTGGTTTTGTTTGGGTGGTTATGGTTTCTATTGGAAGGGCCTCAGGCAGTAAGTGGTAAATGGCGGAGTCTGCCCGATTCCACTTAGTGGATGACACATAGCAGTGGAAGAGAGAGAAAAACCGCCCTTATCGAGCGAGTATCTTTGCGCTTCTTTCTCACACGATATGAGTGATAGTCGTTAGATCTAGCGGGGGTGATCTAACGATGGGGGACGATCGGGCATGTTTTTTTGATCGGGTGAAACGTGGGTTGTCAGATCAACGGGGGAAGATCAGCGGTGAAGGGACACAGAGGTATGAGATGTCCTTGGGAAATGTGTGGAAGGCACATAATATGGAAAGGTAAGGTAGCTTAAGGTTAAGGTGAAAGAGGGTTTCATCGGGATGTGAGGGTTGGGTTAGGAAATGAGCATAATGAAATGCAAGTGGAAGAGTGAGGAAAGTGGGATAATGGCCCGTGTGGGGCCTTTTTTTGGACAACAAAGTAGACCGTGTCCTTCCTTCAGCGTTCAGAACATCAGCACTTCACCTCAGGGCTAACACTAGCTCCTTCTGGGGATGAAAGCCTCCTAGTGAGGTTTCAAGAATGATAGACCACTGCCTTTCCAGTAACAACCAGATTAAATCTACTACATAGTGTTCCATTGGGCATGGAGTCTAACTAGTCTGGAATAAAACTGAAAAATATATTTACAATACCAAGGCCTTAAGTCTTAAACAAAATAAAGTTTCAAAAATCTCCCATTGACTGGGCCATCAAAAATATCTTCTCCCTCTAAATTTTGCAGAGCAAAAGTGTTGTTCATCTGAGCTCGAGCAATGATAAACAGTCATGTCCATAAGGCATCAAATTTACCATGGTTTCCCTTATTTTCCTTCAATGCATCCTATTTGAGAACCCAGTCACCAACCTGAAAACTGTCCATCTTTGTTTTTTATCAAAGACCTCCTTGATCTTCTTTTTATGCACTAATGATTTCTCAATCAGTTGATCTCCGATCTGGTGAACTTCAACTAAGTCACTCATTCTTCTTGCCATGTCACTTTCCTCATCTTGCTCTTCTTGCAAGAATTTGGCCACAGGGAGGGTCAATTGGATTGGAAAAACAACCTCAGTACCATACACCAGCTTGAATGGAGAGTTCCCTATGGATTTCTTAGTGGTAACTCTGTCAGCCCACAGTGCGAACTTCAACCTGGAATTCTAGTTTCGTTTGTTGTCTTCCAACAGTTTTTTTATTATCCTTACCAGGCTTTTATTGGATGATTTTGCTAAGCCATTGCCTTGAGGACAATATGAGGTAGAATGCACTAATTTAATGCCCATTTATTCACACATATCCACCAATTCCTTTGCTTTGAAAGTTGCTGCATTATCAGTAACTAGTTTGGTTGGGCATCCAAATCTAGTGAAAATATTCTTAATTAAGAACTTCATGACAACCTAGTGATCAGCTTTCTTAGTGGGGATGGCTTCAATCCATTTCGTAAAATAGTTAGTGGCCACAAAAATCCACCTATGCTGGCCACTGGAATGTGGATTAATCTCCCCTATGAAATCTAAACCCCACTGCTGAAAGGGACCATTGTTGTGTATTAGCTTCAGGGGCAAAGATTTCAGTTGTTAACTTCTTGCAAACCTCTGGCATTTGTCACAAGACTTCAAAAATGAAAATACATCAGAGAATAGAGTAGGCCAATAATACCCAACCCTTAGGATCTTGTGGGTTGTGGTTTTCCAGTAATGATGCCCTCCATAGATGCTGGAATGAAACTGGTGCATGACCTCGATAGATTGTTCTTTGTCTAGACATCTCAAGAGGATTCCAAAGGGGTCCCTCCAATAAAGCAAGTTCTTGTTAATACAAAACTTGGCAGATCTAAGCTTGATGGTCCTAGCCTGACTTGAACTAAGCCCTGGAGGGACTTCAAGCTTCAACAAGAAATGAGATATACTGGAATACCACTCACAAGTAGCCAGATTCTCAGCCAATGACTGGTTCTACCCTTTTTCTTCTATTGCTTCGTATCCCTGTTCAACATCTCAATCTGCACCTATGCAATTTATGTCTAGCAGACTGCAATTTTCCTCAACCATAAGCTGAGCCAGGCCTTGGCCTTTGACAAGCTTGGTGGGTTTTACTTCTATGCTAAATTCTATGAGTTTTTCAAGCCACTTTGCCCTTCTTCCATCAACTTCTGGTTGTGTTAGGAAATCCTTTACTGAAGCTGAAGGTACATAGGAAACTACCTTTGAGTGCAGAATGTAGATTCAGAATGATTTTAGATACTTTATGAGGGCATATGCCTATTTTTCAATGAGATCGCACCTTAATTTAGCATCCCTCAAAATTTTGCTGAAGAAGGCCACTAGGTGTTCTAGACCTTCATCATTTTTCTATAACAAGACTTTTGCAAGTGTATCATAAGAAGCGAAAGAGAAAATATAAGACTCCTTGGTGTAGTTTGGGCTGACCAAGGTGGGAGCCTCCATGATAGCTCTTTTGATGGCTTCGAAAGATCTTATTGCAGCCTCTCCCCATTTTATCTCTGACCCCTTCTTTAGCATGGAGGTGATGTGCTTCACTAGTTCTGCAAAATTTGGAATAAACCTCCTCACAAAGTTAATCTTACCCAGAAAAGATTGGATGTCCTTTTTTGACCTTGGGATTGACAATGTCTGTATTGCTTGAACCCTTTCTAGATCAATCTTGACACCTGCAGCAAAAACTATATGTCCTAAAATTTTTCCTTCTTTTAGAGAAAACTGTGACTTCTTGGAATATACTGAGATTCCAAACCTTTTGCACTTCATAAACACCTTCTCCAAATGCTGCAAGTGTTCCATGTGACTGCCGGAAAAGACTGTTATGTCATCAAGGTAAATAATGACAAACTTGTCCTTCTCTACCACAAAGGCTATGTCCATGGCCCTCTAAAAAGTAGCCCCAACATTCATCAGTCCAAAAGGCATCTTGGAGTACATGAAACTGCACCAAGGAGTAGTGAAGGCAGCCTTCTCTTGATCCTCTGGGTGTACAGCAACCTAATTGTAACCTGAGAAACCATCTAAGAAAGACATGACTCTAGCCCCGGAAACTTTTTGTAGCAAATGTTCCATCTTGGGTAGGGGGTAGTTGTCTTTCTTAGAGCACTTTTTCATATTTCTGAAGTCAACACAAAGCCTGATTTCTCCATTTTTCTTTCTTACTACCACCGAGTTACCTATCCATTTTGAATACCTTAGGGGGTCTATGATCTTGGCATCCAACAGTTTCGTAATCTCTTTTTCAATCAAAGGTAGTAATAAAGGGTTGATAGGTATAAGCTTCTGCTTAAAAGGGATGATGTCTTTCTCTAGTGGATTCTTATGTTGGATGATGTTTTTTTCATAAGTCTTAAGGTCACTATATTCCCAAGCAAAGACTTCAACAAATTGCTTCATCAGGGTGCAATATTTAGAACTTTCGGCAGCAGACAAGTGGGTGGATAGCTTTATGTACTTTGGATGATCTGGACTCCCTATATTATGTCTACAAACTACAAACTCATTCTCTTTCTGGGCAGGCTTATAAGGTACATCATTATGATCAAACAACTTCTCTAGAGGCACCAGCACTTTGGGTATATGGTTACTAGGTAGTTGTACAATGTTGTCGTGACCAATTTTGTTTCTCAGCTGATGGCATTCCTCCATGGCCTCATTCTCTTGATCAATTTGCATCCCAGAGAATTCATCAGACTTGTAGAAGCCTATTGACTTCATCATCATCTTCAAAGACTTTCCAATACTTGACATTATTAGTTAATGACAGTCTATATTTTACTTGGATTTCATAAGTTATTCTAGGGGGCAAAGGAGGAACAAACATACTAGCAGACACAGCAAGGGAATCAACAAGCTGATTCTTAGCCCTAGGGATGTACGAAATACTAAAGCTATTGAACGAATCCTTCAGCTTCTATACCTCATCTTTGTATGCCTTCAACCTGGATGCCTCACTTGGAATGTCTTATTCACCTGTTGAATAATAAGGTCTGCATCTCCAAACACCTTCAGATGTTTGATGCCCATTTCTTTAGCCGCGTTCAAGCCCAAGATGAAATACTTGTATGTTGTTATATTATTTGTGACTTGAAAAGTTAGCTTGAAAGATAAATGTATGCATTCTTGTGTGGGAGATACCAAAACTACACCTGCTCCTACAACTTCCCTAGCTCTGCTACATGTTGTTGTTACTTGGGGTGCAGAAGTGAGCTCTGTCTTTGTTTTTGCTCAAAGAAAGGCTTATGATGGTCACCCTCACCTTTTCCTCTACCTCTCACCCTCTTTTTTTCTTGACTTCCCATGCTTTTGTTGAAAATCATAATTAAAAGCCCTTTAAAAACCGCGCCCACACTACTATGCGCCTCCATAAAACCTTCACCGTAACCCCGACTTAACATTTTCTCATCACATCAAACGAACCCACATGGTTAAATCCCTACCATCTGATCATTCCCTCTATGATCGGACGACAGTTGCTTCCCCCGCACCTTCAAGCCGCCCAGACGATAACTTGTGATGGAAAGCGGTTTCATCCGTCCCCATCCACCATGCGTCGCACGATGATTGAGATCACTTGTCATTGTACATTTACTACCCACCCCCCAATAATGGTGTGAGCAATACCGCTCACCACCAAAACCATCCTCCGCGACCGATAAACTCCGTGCATCTTCAACCCCCGATGATCGTTGGATCTGCCCGCCCGAGATCCAACGGCCTTCGTCCACTCTGCTGCCATACTTCCCGATACTTCCCAACTTCGATCCGCCAAATCTAATGTCCAATCTTCTTCCTCCATTCATCCTAACTATCCATGTCCTTAACCATTCCATACTCCCGAAAGGACGAAGGTGGCCAGCATCCAGTACTCGGCGCAGTAGCTCCTCAACCACCACATTCAAGAGATAGTATGGCCAAGAAGAAAAAGGACGAACCTTGAGCAGAACAATGCATTCAATAGTTATGGAACTTCTTCCATACGACACTCCACCTACCTGAGAAGGACAGCAGAACATTTTAGAAGATCGGATTTGTTCACTGAAGCAGGCAAATTACACCAGAAACTCCATGAGGCAATTAAAGTGGTTGGTGGTCAATTATGACCCCTCCCTGCTTACAATGGTCGAGTTCCTCTATAATTCAAACTCTATATATACCCAGAAACAAGATGTAATCAGGGTTGATGGTTGTTGTTTTGATGTAAGGTTCAACTTCTAAAGACTGTAATTGCTTTGATACTCGCAGCATCTCGTCTTCATTTTCAGCTAATGCAAGCTTCTTTTACTATTAATTTCTCACTTTCTATTCTTATTCTGTTCTAAGTTGTGCCTGTTATGCAATTTTCCTGCAATCTTGATGTTTAGCATTAGAGGAGCTGTCATCCTACCTCTGTGGTAAAAATATTTTATGTATTAGTGAATGTGTTATTCAGGTTTCTTTTCCCCTAATGCCAGAGAACTATCATCCTATCTGTACGTTAGTGAATTAGATTTGCAGACCTCTTTACTGGTTGCAGCCGGCCATCACAGGGTCCTATGCATCTGCTGGTGTGGTCAGTATTCTCCATATTCACCCAATCTTTAAACTGTGATTAATTGGCAGTCTAAAGCCTTGTAGTCTGGGGGTGTTCACGCATGTCTGGAGTCAAGAAAAGTAGGAGTGGTTATCTGGCTTGAACAAGCATCATTCCTTCCATTCATCCATTTCCAACATTATGTTGAGTTTGTAATGTTCCCAAGCATCTCCGAGCTACAACCTAGGAGAGTTTCTTGGGGTGATAACATTAATTGGCGCCGTTGCCAGGGAGAGGAGATTGAAGCTCAGCTTCCCTAGGAGAACAACACAATTCCATCTTTGATGATAGACAAAGTTTGGACACATTTCTGGTTGTAATCATCTATTTGGTGACTCTACTGAAGGATCAACCTAGTGGCGACTCCACAATACAGTTTTGGCTAAGTTCGTGAGGCGTACCCAGAGAAATCCTCAGAAATCACCATCTAACCCAGTGCCTGACCCTGAGAAGATTGTTCAGCAAAAGAAAACATCATAGAAAGGAGCATCAGGATCAAGTAAGCCTAAGAAATCTTATGTGTCTCTACAGGAGAAGATTATAGCTGAGAATGTGCATTTTGAAGATATAGAGCCTAACATTGTTAGTGAAGAACTGCCCTCAGAGATTCATAAAGCTTCTTGTCCATTTAGTTCCCCTTTGGATTTCAGTCCAAAGGAAGTCTCCCATACGGTCTGTCATATCCCTTTGTCTCTGTCATCCATTTCATTGTTCCCCACCATTCAATCTGCCAGTATCCTTCCACCTACCCCAATCATGGCAGGTCAGCAAGCACCTACAAAGATGGAAAGAATCATAGCTACTAGATATGGACCCTTGGTCTTGCCTGTCCCTTTGAATGCCATGCCTGTAGGAGAAAATTAGAAATATATGCCTAAGTTCACTAGTATAGAAGGGGTAACAGTTGAAGAACACCTTGAATCTTTTTATAGTTATGCTAATAACCTAGATATCAGTGAGGATGATGTGTGGATGAGAGCTTTTGTCCAAAGCCTAGATGGAGAGACTAGAAAATGGTTCAGATAATTAACCCCTAAGTCTATAGCAGACATTGAGGCCTTAGATGATGTGTTCCTAAAGCATTGGGGGGATAAGAAAGATCTGCTCTATTATCATACTGAGTTTGGAAACCTCAAGAGCGAAAATGGGGAATCATTGCCTGATTTTAATAAAAGATCTAATCATATGTATAGTAAAATACCAATTGAAGTGAAACCCACCCCTACTTCTGCTAAGCTTACTTATGCCAATGCCTTTGATTCTCGTCTCTATTTACTACTGAGGGAGAGAAGATGTGCTTCTTTGGCTGATATGCAAGATGCAACCCTGGAAGTAGAATCAAACATCTTGGCTGTAGAAAGGATTGAAGGTAGTTATAATAGAAGAAGGCAAAGGGGTGAGTCCTTATCATCCTCAGATCCTAAAATCGATAAAATGGCTAGGATGATCGAGTCATTAGCCTCTAAAGTTTCCAAATTAAGGATGGAGTAGCATTTAGGGAAAGGACAAGCTCCTCATATTTTTGCTTTTCTAAATCCAAATCCATTTAGAGGAAAAAAGGAGCAGTTGCAGATTTTGGAAAGAAACAAAGATGCAAACAAAGACCAAAGGGTGAAGACCCTTTCTCAAGATTTAGTCATGGAAGAAGAACAGTTTGAAGAAGATGATGAGGTCCATGGTATGGAAGACAAGGGCAGTGCCCCTTTCTTAACCAAGGCTGCCTATGAGAAGTCATTATCCAAAGGACCTGCTCATAATTTTGTTGCATCTGCAGAGCAACGAGCTTATAAGTAGAAGCAACCAGCAGCAAATCCCATCCTCCTCAAAGTTCCAACCATAGAGGTAAGAGGCCTTGAAGGTTCTCCTTCTTCTTTAAGTTTTCAATCAGAAATTCAGAAGCCAAGAATGCTCATGCCTCTGATTCGACCAGTGAAGAATGAGTCCTTCTAGAAATCTATCCTTGAAGAGCCTGAGCCTAAAGCCAGCCAAAATTCTAATGACTATGAAAATCTACAAACTGGCCAACCTGCTATTATCCCCAGCCCAGTGGTAAAAATTTGTGAAGTCAGCTCCCCATCATCTTATATTTTTTTGTCTGTTCAAGAGACAATACCTCATAACCACCTCCTAGGCACTGAGGCCAGCCATAATTCGGTGCCCAAGGCTGACATGAATAATCTTAGTCTCGATATTACGAAGCCTGCCCAATTGGCCTCCACACAGCTTGAAAGGGAAGTTTTCCAGATCACAGAGGAAGAAGGTGCACAATTTTGGGACACCTCCTTGGATGGGGCTTGTTCTAAGAAAGATGCAGGAGCAGGTGAGGTCTTTGTGTCCCCCACATAATAATACATTGGTTCACCATTTATATTAATTATGCAGGCCACAAATGACACATTCAAGTACACAGCAGCCATTTTTATTCAACAGGTGTACAAAATCTTCCATGAAAAACATCCAAGGATGAGAGCATACAAAGAGGGGGTGAAATATAAACCATCTCTACCTCATAAGGTCAAATTCCCTAAAATTTTTGAGGTAAACGATCAAATAAATATGATTTTGCAAGTCTTTTATGAACCAGCTGACAGGCATATTGACCAAGAGAAGGAGAAACAATTTTGATGGCCCAATAAATGGGCAGTTTTGAAAATTACGTTGTTTAAGGTCTTCAGGCCTTGAAGTTATAAATATGTTGCTTCATCTATTCTAGTGTAGGCTCAGTTATACTCCATGCCCAATGGAACACTAGGAAATTTTGCTAATTGGTTTTCACAGGAAAGGGATTGGTTTGCAAGTTCTTGAGACCTCACAGGGAGGATCTCATCCCTAGAAGGAGCCAGTGTTCGCTCTGTTACATGTTGCTATTACTCGGGGAGCAGAAGTGAGCTTTGTCTTTGGTTTTACTCAAAGAAAGGCTTATGATGGTCGCCCTCACCTTTTCCTCTACCTCTCACCCTCTTTTTGTCTTGACTTCCCACGCTTTTGTTGAAAATCATAATTAAAAGCCCTTTTCAAAGCGTCGGGCATCAATGCACAAAACCTTTTAAAAACCTCCGCCCGCACTACTATGTGCCTCCATAAAACCTTCACCGTAACCCCGACTTAACATTTTCCTGTCACATCAAACAAAACCCACATGGTTAAATCCCTACCGTCTGATCATTCCCTCTGTGATCAGACGGCAATCGCTTCCCCCACACCTTCAAGCTGCTCGGATGATAACTTGTGATGGAAAGCGGTTTCGTCCTTCCCCGCCCGCCACGCATCGCACGATGATTGAGATCGCTTGTCATTGTATTTTTACCGCCCACCCCCCAACGGCAGTGCGAGCAATACCGCTCACCACCAAAACCGTCCTCCCCGCCTAATAAACTCCGCGCATCTTTAACCCCCGATGATCATTGGATCTGTCCACCCGAGATCTAACGGCCTTCGTCCACTCTGCTTCCATACTTCCTGATACTTCCTACCATTGGTCCGCCAAATATAATGGTCGATATTCTTCCTCCATTCGTCCCGACTATCCATGTCCTTAACCATTCCATACTCCCAAAAGGACGAAGGTGGCCAGCATCCAGTACTCGGCGCAGTAGCTCCTCAACCACCACATTCAAGAGATAGTATGGCCAAGAAGAAAAAGGACGAACCTCAAGCAAAACAATGCATTTTAAAATTGTGGAACTTCTTCCATACGACACTCCACATGCCCGATAAGGACAACAGAACACTTGAGAAGATCGTATTTGTTCACTGAAGCAGGGAAATTACACCAGAAACTCCATGAGGCAGTTAAAGCGATTGGTGGTCAATTATGACCCCTCCCTGCTTAGAATGGCCAAGTGCCTCTGTAATTCAAACTCTATATATACCCAGAAACAAGATGTAATCAGGGTTAATGGTTATTGTTTTGATGTAAGGTTCAACTTCTAGAGACTGTAACTGCTTTGATACTTGCAGCATCTTGTCTTCATTTTCAGCTAATGCAAGCTTCTTTTGTTGTTAATTGCTCACTTTCCATTCATATTATGTTCTAGGTTGTGCCTGTTATGCAATTTTCCTGAACTCTTGATGTTTAGCATTAGAGGAGCTGTCATCCTACCTCTGTGGTAAAAATCTTGTATGTATCAGTGAATGTGTTATTCAGGTTTCTTTTCCCCTGATGCCAGAGAGCTATCATCCTGTCTGTACATTAGGGAATTAGATTTGTAGACCTCTTTACTGGTTGCAGCCGGCCATCATAGGGTCCTGTGCATCTGCTAGCGTGGTCAGTATTCTCCATATTCACCCAATCTTTAAACTATGAGTAATTGGTAGTCTAAAGCCTTGTAGTCTGGGGGTGTTCACGCATGTCTGGAGTCAAGCAAAGTAGGAGTGGTTATCTGGCTTGAACAAGCATCATTCTTTCCATTCATCCATTTCCAACATTATGTTGAGTTTGTAATGTTCCCGAGCATCTCCGAACTACAACCTAGGAGAGTTTCTTGGGGTGATAACAAGCCCCATCAAAGAACATGTCTCAAATTTGTGGGCCTTCTTCTTCCATGATCTGACAAACCAGTTTCCTGAGCTACATGGAGGCCAACTGGGATTGTTCCACTTGAAGAATACAGGCTCCAAAATCAGTGTCAACAGCATAGATGGGGTGATTAGTGAGATTCTTCTCATTACTGATGATATAAGCTAACCGAGCTTCCCTATATAATCTCATACTCTCACCTCCAAAAACTGGGACAATGGCATAGGATAGATCATTTTGTAACGTTCCACCCAATATTTTAATCCATCCCCTAGAAAGAAGCATGCCAAACTTAGGGGGAACATATGCTACTAGTATATCCATCATCATGCTCTTCATGGGCAGATGAGCCAAGGTGATGGCTAGATCTTTGATTAACCCCAAACATTTCACCTTTCTAGAATCAAAAGAAAACAAATCATGATAAGGCCTAGTGATGTCAAGGCCTAACTCATCCATGATGGCCTTGGGCATTAGATTATGGTTGGCACGTGTATCCAGTACATAGTTGTGAAGGATCTTGTCATGAATAGTCAAGGATACATAGAATGATGGGGAATTGTCATCAGGAGGTTCAGTCATTGGGCTAAGAACAACAACAGGTTTGTCATCTTGTAAATTCACATAGTTGTTTGATGCTTGTGTGGTCTTAAGCTCAAGGGCATCAAGGATGGGTCTCTTAAAGGCTTCATTCTTCACTAGTTCAACTAGAGGTATAGATATTTTCAGCTTCCAGATTTCTGATTCAAAACTGAAGGGAGCAGGAGACTTGTAAGGGCCTCTTACCTCTTGAGCTAGGGCTTTGAGAATGATGGGATCAGCTGCTGGTCATTTTTGCTTGTTAGCTTGTTGTATTACAAGAAAAAACATCTCTTTGAACAGGGGTTTCCTTGGCATTGTTCATCTTCGACCTCAGATTATATCTTTGCTGATCTTCAGTTTGTAGAACAGCCCCACCATCCCACTCTTGGTTGATTTTGTCCTTGAGTAACGATTCTTCATAGGCAGCCAAGGTCAAAAAGGAAGCATTGCCTTTATCTTCCATACAATGGATCTCATCATCTTCTTCAGACTGCTCATCTTCCATGACTACATTCTAGAAAGGGGTATTCACTCTTTGGTCTTCCTTGGCCTCTTTGCCCCTTTGCATGATCTACAACTGCTCATTTTCTCTTCTATATGGGTTTGGATTTCTAGGAGAAAAAGTGTTAGGAATTCTTCCTTTCATAGGGAGCTGCTCCACTTTTAATTTGGAGATTTCAGAGGCTAATGACTCTATCATCTTGGTCATCTTATCTATCTTGGGGTCTGATGATGAGGAAGATTCACCCCTTTGTCTCCTTCGGTCAGCATGTCCCTTGAGTTCCTCTGCAGCCATGATGTTGGACTCTACCTCCAAGGCAGCATCTTGCATTTCAACCAAAGAAGCACATCTTCTCTCCCTTAATAGTAGATAGAAATCAGAATCAAAGGCATTGGCATAGGTGAGCTTAGCAGAGGTAGGGGTGGGTTTCAATTTAGCTGGAATCTTGTTGTACATGCAATTAAACCTTTTATTGAAATCAGAAAGTGACTCCCCATTTTCCCTTTTCAGGTTCCCAAACTCAGTATGATAGTAAAGCATATCTTTCTTATCCCCCCAATTCTTTAGGAATACATCATCCAAGGCCTCAATATCAGTTATAGATCTAGGGGTCAATTCTCTAAACCATTTTCTGGCCTCTCCATCTAGGCTTTGGACAAATACTCTCATCCAAACATCATCTTCACTGATGTCTAGATTATCAGCATAGCTATAAAAGGACTCAAGATGTTCTTCAGTTGTAACTCCTTCAATCCTAGTGAACTTAGGCATGTATTTATGATATTCTCCAGTAGGTATTGCATTCAAAGGAGTGGGCAGTACTAGAGGTCCATACCTAGCAGCTATGATTTCTTTCCATTTTGGTGAGTGCTTGTGGACCTGCCATGGCTGTGGTGGATTGCAAAGTACTAGCAGTCTGAATGATAGAGTGTTGAGGAGTGATTGACAGGACTAAAGGAGTATGAGGGACAGGAGGTGAGGTTTCCCTTGAACTTAAAGCAAGAGGAGAACCTAACGAATAAGGAGCTTTAAGAACCTCTGAAGTTTTTCTTCACTACTAGTGTTAGAGGCTATACTCTCGACATGTATTTGTTCTATTACTAGCCTTTCTTGCAGAGGTATAGAGTATAGTTTAGGTTTACCTAATCCTGATGCTCCTTTCTATGATATCTTTCTTTCTTTGATAATATTTTCAAGGTCGGGTACTAGATCAGCTGGTGAGTTCTGAGGATTTCTCCGAGTATGCCTCACAAACTAAGCCAGAACTATGATGTGGAGTCGCCAAGAGGTTCGGCCTCCAATAGAGTCACCAGATAGATGATTACAACCAAAAATATTTCTAGACTTTGTCTATCATCAAAGTTGGATCTATGTCATCTCCCAGGGAAGCTGAGCTTCAATCTCCTCTCCCCGACGGCAGTGCCAATTATGTTATCGCTCCAAGAAACTCTCCTAGGTTGTAGCTCGGAGATGCCTGGTAACATATAATCTTCAATATTGTTCTAGGAACTATTGGAATGGATGATGGTTTGGTTCAAGCGAGATAACCACTTCAACTCTGTTTTCACTCCAGGCATGCATGAACACCCTCAGCCTACAAGGCTTTAGACCACTAATGCTCAATAGTTTGCAAATTAAATGGAGAATACTAACTACACCAGCAGATGCATACATAATATATGATGGCCAGTTGCAGCCAGTAAATGAAGCTTGCAAATCTAATCTATCAACGTGGAGATAAGATGACAGTTATCTAGCATTGGATATAGAAGAAACATCAACAACCTATTCAATAGCAAATCCAATTTACCAATGCAGAGATAAGATGATATTTATCTAACATCAGACATAGGAGAAAACATGAATAAACTTATCCAGTTGCAAGTTAAGAACAAAAGGGAAATGGACATTGAACATGTAA
Organism: Pinus taeda; assembly: GCA_000404065.3. NCBI lineage: Eukaryota > Viridiplantae > Streptophyta > Pinopsida > Pinales > Pinaceae > Pinus > Pinus taeda. Next base: position 57,653 of record APFE030975314.1, on the reverse strand, counting down.
CAACAAAAGAAGCTTGTATTACTGAGAATGAAGATGAGACGCTGCAAGGAAGAGAGTATCTACAGTCTCCAGAAGTTGAACCATGATTACATATTTCTTTCAGCTATTTATAGTTTACTTTTACAATGATCCTTAGCCGTTTCAGGCTGGAGATGTCTTCATCGACCACCTACTATCATTAATTGTTTGATTGCGTACAAGGACACCATTCTCCTTCCATCATGAAAACGGTAATTAATTCTAGTACAGAGCTGCCCTGTTAGGTAGCTAGTTTGGTTGTGCCAGTGGAGCTCCATGAACATTTAATTCTGTTTGTTGGATCGTGTTGTGTCCTTCTTCCTTCAGCCATGCTTTCTGTTAATTCGGTTCAGCGGTCCAACTGTTACAATACTGTAAGAGACGACCACCTTCTTCATCGAATAACTGATAGGGAGTGGAGTACGGGGTGCACGGGTAGAGGGACGTGCCAAATTGGATAGATGGAGAAATGATAAAGTGGAGGAGGACAAGCGTGAGTGATCATGAATGAGGGTCATTGGATCGAGGGGAACGCACAGTGGAGATCGAGTGTAGGGGCCTGAGGTCATGGCGAGAGCGGAACATGTCTGGGTCGTTAGATCTCAAGTGAGCAGATCGGAATTCTACCAGGCAGAGGAGATGCACAGATGATAACACCCAGGGGTGGTTTTGTTTGGGCAGTTGTGGTTTCTATCGGAAGGGCCTCGAGTGGTAAGTGGTAAATGGCGGAGTCCACCCGATTCCACCTAGTGGATAACACTTAGCAGCGAAAGAGAGAGAAAACCCACCTTTATCGGGCAGGTATTCTTTGCGCTTGTTGCTCATGCGATATGAGTGACAGTCGTTAGATCTGGCAGGGGTGATCTAACGGCGAGGGATCATCGGGTGAAACGTGGGCCGTCAGATCAGCGGAGGAAGATCAGCGGAAGAGGGACATGGAGGTACAAGATGTCCTTGGAAAATGTGCAGAAGGCACGTAAGATGGAAAGGTAAGGTTTTGCGGGGGTTTTGGGTTAGTTTGCTTAAGGCGAAGGCAAAAGAGGGTTTCGTCGGGATGTGCGTGTTGGGTTAGGAAACAAGCAGAATGAAATGCTAGTGGAAGAATGAGGAAATTGGGATAATGTCCCATGTGTGGCCTTCTTTTGGACAGAAAAGTAGACCGTATCCTTCCTTTAGCCTTCAAAACATCAGCGCTACACCTCAGGGCTAACAGTTGCCATCAAGTCCAAAGGGGGAGATTGCTGGCATTATGATCTATGTGTTGTACTTATGGCAACCCACTTGTAGCAGAACAACTCACCTGTATATGGTAACTAGATGAATCTACAAAAGAGATATCAGATGTGACAGAATGCATGGCAGTAGTGTTTACAAATGTGATGAAATGCAAGGCAGCTTCAAGGAATCAGTTCAGAAGGAAACTCACTCAGATGAAAGTACATCAGGTAAACAACAAAGAATTATAGATCAGTCTTCACATAATGAAGAAAAAGAGGTACACACAGGTTCACCATTGACCAAGCTACATATACATGCAAGTTCACTGTATACAAGTCGTGTATACGTACACAAGCACTTTCATAGAAGGAAAAGCGCATATACCTTGGAAAACTTTTTGGTGCGAAGTATTTGGTCCATGGTATTTTGATCCATGGTATTCGTCCAAGGTATCTGGTCTGAGGTATTGACCCCAGGTATTTGGTCCAAGTTATTGGTCCTAAGTGGTTTTCGTCCATGGTATTGAGAAAGGCCTAAAACTATAAAAGGAGGAGAAGATCATTAGGCCAAGGCGGGCAATTATCGAATATTTGATGAAGTGTGAGATCTAATATACAGGTTATTGGCTTATGGTGCTATAATTGATCTGAACCAAGGATGAACCTTAGCGTTTGATGAAGGATAAGATCTAATGATGTATCAGGATCTCAAGGCTTGAAGTGAATTATCTTTATGTGGTTTGATCATTTATCCAAATAATTGGTGCATGTTGTAGTCTATAAATATGATGATCTGGGTATGACTGAAGTATGGAATAGTTGTAATGTTTAAACCATCATTTACAGATCCGTACGCAGGTTCACTTTAGAAAAAGAGCGTATACATGCTGGGTTTGTATATCAAATCAACGTATACATCATAAATTTGATTTGCATATCTGTACGTTGGTTCGCCTTGAGGAAAACGCGTATGCACACAGGTTTGAAACATGAAAGTAGCGTATACCTTATAAAATATGTTTTAGTTGCTTCTGTTTGCTGTTGCATTGTCCTGGGTTCTGGCTTGGGTTCTAGTTACTATATTCTGGTGACAACATTCTAAATGTTTCCAGAATGATTTCGGCAAAATCACATAAAAAACTTTTGTCGACGCGTTTCGAACCAACCAATGTGGTTCATCGTCAGGACAAGTAGAATATCCAATCCGAGCGATGCATTAAATAGGGACAACAAGCCATTCCAACAGCTAAAACGGTTAATCGGACCTCTAACGGCTAGGTTTGACTAGGCTCCAGAGAGAGGAAACTAAATTAATTATATTTTAATATCCTTATAAAATTAATTTTAAGAATGGTAAAAATATATATTTTTATATTTCAAGAACCAAATTTAATTATTATATTTATTTATCTTTTATATATATTTAATTTTAATTCTTAATATTATTACTAATATTAGAATAATTAAATGGAGAATGTTTCTATGATTAATATATTATTTTAACTATATTTACTTTTCCCTTATATAATAATATTATAAATATTATTAAATAATACAAATCTCATATACCCATTATTATATTAATATACTTATTTAATTCAACTATCCCATAATATTAAAAATATATTTATATTTACCCCATATAATATTACTCTTTACCATTCTATGGTA
>APFE030975314.1:8113-32595 GCA_000404065.3 Pinus taeda | reverse complement strand
CATCTGTATGGTTCACTCCAAAAGTAAGGGGAAGATCGTTGCTACATCCATGACCACCGCAAAGGGTTCCTCCACACAGCAGCAGCAGCAAAGGGATACGGTCATGGCAGAACACAGGAACAACTTCTCCTCGCCAACAGGGGTACCACATAAGTTTCAGGTGGGCAACAAAGTCTAGTTGCATCTGCAGAGAGAACGCCTCACCAGAACCCATCAGAAACTCAGACCACTCCGACATGGTCCTTACAGCAGTACCAAGGCTATGGGGAATAACGCTCTAGAGCACGTCATTCATCCATTCCTTGGCCTGCATCTAGTGTTCAATGTGGACCATCGTCGACCAAGCTTCCCACCATTTCTGGACACGTCAGAGATTGCAGAACAGCTCACCAGCGACCCATCTCAGCAGAAGTTTCCTCATCTCAGGGAGGACCTCAACGCAATGGGGACCATTGCTTCCTAAGGGGGGAGGAATGATCTAGGTGGAAGTTGGTGGCCACTCACCTATCCCATTTGGACCCCCACAATTTTCTCTTTCAGCATTTTCAGTTTCCTTAATTGTAGCACAACTTACTATTTTTAGCAGTTTTTCGAGTCCTGAACTTCCGGAGCCGTTTTGAGGCCCTAAACGACGTTTTTTGGGGAATCCGGGGGAAACATGGGTCGTGTTTCCCGTTCCAACAATGGTAGTTCTCGGATAGATCTTTCTAACGAGCTATCATACGCGTCAAACGGAGATCGTATGCCAAAGTTACCACCCCGAGAAATTGATGTACCAATTTACCCAAAACGGGGCCCACAATTTGGCGTTTCATCTTCTAAGGGTCGGTTTTGGAATGTGAAGGGTTTTCCATTGTTTCTCAATAATAAATAGGCCTTTGAGCCTCATTGTAACACAAGTTTCGGAACAGTTCATAGGCATGTAGCCGCACATCTCTTCTCAGAGATAAGCTACCATCGCCCTAGCTGGTTTATTTCCAATTCAGGTTGTAAGCACATTTCGGTATTTTCCATTAATGAAATGAAGCATTATTTCCGCTGCATCTTTGTGTATATGGTTATCTTTGTATTTTATTGCGTTCCTGTTTAAATCCAGATCAGCTCATCACAACAAAAATAAATGATGAAGATAGTCTCCTAGAATTGTAGAGGAATGGGAACTACAGCCAAGGAAGAAGCAATGAAAAGCTTAATAAGATTGGAAGCCCCGGATATCCTCCTCATCCAGGAGACCAAAACGGAGGATGCGGCTTTCCTCCAAGCAAGTAAAAAATTTTGGAATAAAAGTAGAGCGCAAGCAATTTCTGCCCATGGAGCCTCGGTAGGGCTTGGGTCGCTCTAGAATTCTAATAAGTTCTCATTAATCTCTGAGGCTCTGAATACCCATTGAATTTTCTTAAAAATGTAGCATTCAGAAACTGAGTTCATTTGTCTATTCAATGTGTATGCTCCTAACAATGCAGGTGAGAAAAAAATTGTTGGGACTCCATAAAAAGTCTAGCAGATCTAGAGAATCTAGAAAATATCATCATAATCGAAGATCTCAACCTCACCCTCCTCTCATCAGAAAAGAGAGGAGGCAGCATTGTAAGGGATCCGGCAAGAAAACGGGTGGAGGACCTCATGCAGGACTAGGACCTCCTAGACATCAAGCCGGTTACTGGTAAGTTTACTTGGTCAAATAAGAGAGTTGGTCCTAGACATATAGCGGCAAGACTTGATAGATTTTTTGTTAAAAACTCCTTCCTGCTTCTTGGGCTAGAGGCTAGAATGCACATTCTTCATAGCAGTGTATCAGATCACGAGCTCGTTAGTCTTGAGCTGCTGGCTCCCAAGGACCTGGGCCCAAACCCTTTCAGATTCAGTTCACTATGGACTAAAGAGGCAGAATTCATGCAAGAGGTCAGAGATTGTTGGAAAGACCCAGTCAAGGGTTCCCCTTTTTTTGTTTGGGAGGAAAAACTTAGAAGAGAAAAAGCAATACTGAAAATTTGGGTTAAGACCTTTCCCAATCCGGCTGTTGAAAGGAAAAAATCCAAAACTCTATAGAAACGCAGCAACTCCATCTAGAAACAGCTGAAATTACCAAAGAAGAGCTGGACAAGGAGTCGCAGCTACAGCAGAAATTTCATAAGGCTTGTTTGGATGAAGAAGAATTCTGGAGGCTCAAATCCAGGAGTCTTTGGCTCAAAGCAAGCGATAGAAACTCCTCATTTTTCCATAAGAAAGCTTAAGCCAGGAAATGTTGTAACTCCATCTCTGAAATCAAAGAAGAAAATTGCACCTTAAAGGGTTTTTCCAGCATAAAAAAGGCAGCTTTCGAACATTTTAAGAAGACGTATAGTGAAGACATGCAGGCTGGCCAAAGCTCTAATCTTCTGGACATTGTTCCCCGCCTTATCACTTCTAGAATGAATCAGCTGCTTGAAAGCAAAATCAACAAAAATGAAGTTAGGGATGCCCTCTTTGCAATGGATCCTGACAAAGCCTCGGGACCAGACATTTTACAGCTAGATTTTCTCCAGACCTATTGGCAGATTGTGGAGAAGGAGTTTTTTAAAATGATTCAAAAGTCCCAAGATTGTCATAAAATTAGAGGTTGCATAAATTCAGCTTTTCTCGCCCTCATCCCTAAGGAAAAAGGAGCAAACTCATTCAATAGATTCTAGCCAATTTCCTTATGTAACATTGGATACAAAGTGATAACCAAGGTGATAGCGAACAGGTTGAGAAATATTCTCCCCAAAATCATCTTGGAGAATCAAGGAGGATTTATTCATGGTAGACAGCTTGTGGATAGTCATCCTGGGCCAAGAGGTGATCCATTCCAATCTTCATTGAAAAGAAAAAGGTATGGTCATTAAACTAGATCTAGCAAATGCATTTGATCATGTAAGGCATAGCTTTTTGATGGATGTTCTGCACAAGTTGGGTTTTGGTCAAAATTTTATCAACTGGATCCGAGCTTGTATCTCGGACCCATAAATTGCTCCTTTGGTGAATGGTAGGGCTGCTGAATTCTTCAAAACCTCTAGAGGGCTAAGGCAGGGGTGTCCCCTCTCACCCCTCCTCTTTGTGCTACAGGCTTTTGTCCTCAGCTTTTATTTAGATAAGAAATAGCAAGATCAAGAAATAGCTGGCCTGTGTGTATCAAGAGGGGTAAAGAACATTAATCACGCCCTTTTTCGTGGACGATACCTTGCTGCTAGGGGTTGCAACTCCACTTTCAGCAGTCAGATTTAAAGAAGTGCTGGAAGAATACTGTGATGTCTCAGGCAGCGAATTAAATAAGGGCAAATGTCATATCTACTGTTTGAATATCTTTGCCTCATCCACAAACTCCATTGCCAGATGTCTAGGTTTTGCAACCTCTTCAAATTGAACCTCTTTTAGATACCTTGGACTTCCCATCTTCCATAAGAGGGCCTTGAGAAAAGACTGGAATCCTCAGATAGAGAAATTTAAATCAAAAATGTAGGTCTGGGGATCCTCTTGGCTCAACATCGCTGGCAAAGTAGCACTTAGTATCCTACCTTTATTCCAATTCTCTGTTCTCTTGGCACCTGTGGGAATCCTTAAGAAGATGGAGGAGCTAATCAGAAAATTTTTCTGGAAAGGATGCAAGCAAAATGAAAAGAGGATCCCTCTAGTCAATTGGGGAACTGTCACCAGACCACTTCAAGAGGGAGGGCTGGATTTCAAGGATCTCTGTGCACAAAATTTAGCCATGGGATCAAAATTGATTTGGAAAATCATTTCTCCCAAACTAGGTTGGGTACACTTAGCACTGTGGAAAAAATACTTCAGAGGACAGAGGCTCTGATGCTTGGATCAGCCCAAATCCCATCTCAGAACCCCATTCAGCATGCTCTACAACAAAGCTAGCCCTCTGATAAGAACTCACTCCTTATGGATACCTGGAAATGGTAAATCTATCAATCTATGGGATGACAGCAGAATGAACAAGCCCCCACTGGCAGAATCAGACTCCATGACCGAGCTGAAGAGTTGGATAATGGACGCAAATATCAAAACTCTGTGGGATTTTTCGAATTGGAGTGGTGACTGCTTGGCGGGTTGGAAGTAGCTCCCGGTTCCACTCGCACTGCAAATCGACTTTGCTGTGTTCCTAAAAATAATTCATGGGTTGGCTCCTTCCCACGCTTGGAGGAAAGACGTGAGAGGCTGGGGTCCAAAACGGGATGGTTACATAGTGGCTCCGGGCTACGCCAAGTGCATGGAACAACCTCACGTCCCTCCCAAACCTACACCTTGGTTTGGCATCTGGAATTTTCCCTCTATTCCAAAAATCAATCATTTCTGCTAGCTGCTCTGCCACCAAAAAATCCTTACAGATGAAAGGTTATAGAAAAGGGGCTTTTTTAGGCCTTCAAGATGCACGTTATGCAAGGAAAGCCTGGAATCCGCCCTTCATCTCATGCTAGAGTGCAAATTCATAGGCCTTATCTGGCAAGAGCTTCTTGGATCATGGAATTTTAAGTTCACCTTCCCCTGTTCTATCCTGGACCTGTTTGTTGGATGGTTGGCCAGAGACCCAGGCACAAATCCAAAAAACAAAATCATCAAAGCAGCATGGACTGCTCTGCCTAAACTCATCAATTGGAAAATCTGGTTAGAGAGGAATAGAAGGATATTCAGAAATAAAGAACAAGACTTCAGACTTGTTGCAAATACAGTGAAATGCCAATTAATTGAGTGGCTGAGAGACAAAAGGGATGATACAAATCTATGTCAGCAAGATATTGAGTTTGGAGCTGCACTCAATCTCCAATTCCAAAAATCGACCATCACACCTCTCTCGGAGATTGGAAAATCAAGAAAAATGAAGAAGTATTTCAATCCTTGATTTCCAAGCAAACACTTCCTTCTCTCTTCTTTGACGGGGCAGCCAAGGGAAACCCAGGAATTGCTAGTGCAGGAGGGCTCATTATAAATTCAGAAGAAACTTATATTCACATATATGCTTAGGGACTGGGTCACTCCTCAAGCATGCAAGCTGAAGCGATGGCCCTTCTTCAAGGGATCAAACTACTCAAAGAGTATTTGGTGATTCACAGGTCATCATTAAAGCAATGGCGACCAACACTAATCCAGAAGATCTGCAGCTTGCAAGGATGATTACAAGAATCAAAGACATGGCAAAGCCCCTGAATTTGAAATTCTTTCATGTATAGAGAGCAAACAACAAAGAGGCAGACATAGAGGCAAACAAGGTAGTCTAGCTAGCTGTTGGGACTATTCTCAGAGACAAAGAAACCTCATGGGGTCCAATCCCCTAATCTTCCATGTTTTACTGCATTTTACTAAAACAGTTTGTATGCATTCACAAGCTCGGGAAAGCAGCAGCAATAGTTCACATTATAAAATGTAAAAAGAGGCGACTCATAAGCGTATATGATATGTCCCTCTTGTTGGATAGGCACTCAGAAATCAGCTTCATTATCGATAACTTGAATTGTGGCTTTTTACCAAATATCTAATGAAATCCCATAACCGTTTCTGTAAAAAAAAATATATTGACAATATATCAACATGGCACATGATAAATAGCATAGGAAATGAACCACTTCTATTTGAATGACTAATTAAGGTGAGTCATACCTCCAAAGTGACTATAAGGAGGTTTTTTGAGCCTCCTTTTTCACCATTTGCATCATTTGAGTGTTGTGAGAGTGTTCTAGAGAAAAAGAGGAGCAGATCTTCCCTAGGTGATTGTGAGCAATCCAAGCAACCATTTGACGTGTCATTTGTTCCAAGTAGATGGACAAACCTTTATCATACATTATTTAACCTTTTTCAGCTACATTAGGGGTAGATTTTTTTTTATTTTGGGGAATCTGTAGCTCATATAATGTGACTAATTCTCCCCTCTAGGTCTAGCGAGGCGTTGAATGTCCTTCACGACCTAGAGGAGGGCATTAGTGTGTCTTGTGTGTCATAAGGGGGCGTTAGGCCGTATGGGCGAAATTCCAAACCCTAGCATGTGATTTATGTGGCATTTCTCCATCATTTTTACTAATTTTTGGGTTTTTTAGTACAGGTTTGGAGCCATCATCATGAGTTTATGGAGAGAAAGAGCTCATGACAGCCAGGAACTACAGATGTTGAATGACCTAGCATGCATACTTGCACTGTGAAGATGTGGCTTAATGAAGTATGCAAGGCTTGACCTAATGAAGGGTCAGGAAGAAATTCTAAGTTGGATAATCCAACGTTGGGATGAACACCAAGGGGTGTTCCAGATTGGGGGTCACGATCTCTCAATCGATAGAGATGATATCTATTTTCTGACGGGTTTATTGTGCAGAGGTTCATGAGAAAACCTGACCAGGGGGAGGATAGATCCATAGCCCACCCTGGAGTTGGTCCAAACTTACTGTAGACCTGACAGTGGTTTAGTGAGCAATAGGGTCCCCATCGAGCGGATCAGGTCAAGGTCCATGAGGGTCATTTTGTGGATGATCATACGCTTGGAGGGGTCCAAGAGTCCCCATGTAGTGATGAAGGCCCAATTGTTGCTCGCTATTCACTGTGTACAACCTCATATATTTAACTGGTGTGAGGCAGTTCTTCATCAGCTGAAGGCAGAGTTGATAGCCTGCAAGACTCGTACCCAAATGACTTTTGGGTATGGTACTCTCATTGTGTCCTTCACACTTGAGAGGGTGCCAGTGATGAGATCACGGATGAGTGTGGGTCAGTTTGATCCCAGGGATCCTAGGCAAGGGTGATGGGCCTCTCTTGATCCTCGTACTGGAGGGGGACTGATCTGACATTTCTTCGAATAGGACTTCTTCGAGTGGCCTAGTGGCTAGATCTTGATTATTGATGACTATGCCTATAAAGGCATGGACTTTGCAGGAGATCCAAACTTGATAATTCCACCTGGTACACATTGGGGGCCTCAAGATAAGAAGGTTTTTTTCTAGTACTTTAAAGTATTTTTTAGCTTTTTGAATATTTATGTAATGTTTTTTTTATGGGTGAAAAATTACTAATGTAAAACGTTAGCTTGACACAGATGTGGCACCAATACGACTTGCAGGCATGCCCCATCAAGTGAGGTAGGGGAACTGGCTACCTAGAGTTGGCATGGGAGCAACAGCCGTCAAATATGGATATGATGCACAGAGTCTCCGCGAGGTTCTGAGGAACCTCGAAGGCCTAAGCATGGGCGTTCCTCCACTTCCCATGAGGGGGATTCCCGCTCATATGTAGTGACACACCGTCGGTGTGCCTGAGAGGTTTTTGGTTCCTCTTCGAAGGATAGCTAGAGTTGTTCTGAGTTTTCATGAGCAGTAAGCTCTTTAAAAGGCACATGGTATAGCCAGCGGGTGTTGTAGCGAGGTTTAGTACAACCATTTTGTACTCAAAACACCCAAGTTTTGGGGATTTTCTGATGTAAAAGACTTGATTCAATATATAGTAATATTATATATATATTTATATATATATATAATATTAGAATATTTAGCATTTGTAAATGTTTTCTAATAATTTTGTAAATTTTTAACTCCGTAAATCTTTACTTTCATACATGTATCTATAATAAATGAGATAGATGCCAATCTAATACATAGTTTTCTAATGAATTAGCAACTACATTAAATTCTCGAGGAATGTGTTTGTATGTAATAAACTCAAATTGACGTTCCAAGAGTCGTACCCTTAAATAATGACGTAACAAGATCAGATTGTGAATGTGATAATGTTTTGTCAATTGCATAACGACAAGCTGAGAGTTTAACCTGACCACCAGATCGGAGATGTCCCGAGATGACACTTAATGAGAAGTGAAATTACAAACATACTCAAAAATATTGTTGGTGGCAGTACCAAGAAATACTCCCCCAAAACAAAGTAGTTTTGACTGAGGTGTGTAAATGACCCATGCAGTTGATGCAATGTGCCGTGTATGACAACTGACACCATCCACATATCCTATGTATGGTAAGGGTGATGAATACATCTGCGAAATAATAAACATGCATGAGACAAATACTCAAAAAATGCCAAAAATCCAGTTACAACGAAAAGAAGAAAGACTTATAAATACATAGAATTAAAAAGCACGTGCCTAGTGCAATACTAGGCATAGTACTTTTTCAGATAGAGCCCATTTCGTGGCTCTCCGAGTGGGACTCCTTCACAATCCTGAAGTTCATAGGCCCCATTTAGGAGGGCATTGGTGACGACATATGGACCGGTCCATAAGGGTTGAAGTCTTCCTACCCCCAAGAGGCCGTGTTTTTTATCATAGATCAAAACAAGATCACCTTCTTGGTAAGAATGAGGCTTGACCTTTTTGCCATACTAGGCTTTGACCTGACACTTGTGGGCTTCGAGCCCCGATTCGGCATCTCAACGGGTTTCATCCAGTGGATTGAGATATAGCAAGTGCTCTTCTTCGGCAGTGGTGACAGGCAAGATTTCAACAGCAAGTTTTAGGGAAGGAATCTGGAACTTGATAGGTAGTATTACTTCCAGGCCATAAGCGAGTTGGAATGGTGTAAAGCCTGTAGCGGCTTTGATTGAAGTTCGATATGCCCACAACACAAGATATAACATGTGGTGCCAATGGGTTTTGTGATTACCTATTAACATGTGGATGATGGTTTTTAAGATGCCATTAATATATTCTACTTGGCCATTAGCCTCGGGGTAGTAGGAGGACGATTGGTCTTGACGAAAACTAAGCAACGATATTAAGTCAAACATCATGTGATTCTAAAAATGACAACCGTAGTCTGTAATGATTGTGCGGGGTACACCGAAATGATAGATTACCTGATTAAAAAGGAATAATGTTGCGATTTCTCCGTCGATGCGGAAAGTCAGAATGGCTTTGGCCCATTTCGTAAAGTAGTCCACAACGACAATAATGTAGTTGTGTCCATCAAAGGAAATGGGGTTTCATGTGACGAGGTCAATACCCCATTTGGCAAAGGAGCCAATGGAGATAACCAGACGTAAGGGGGTCAGAGGACTGCGCATTTTTTTTGTAAATACTTGACAAGGGTGACATTGCTGGATTGCCTTGATACAATATTTGAACAAGGTTGGCCAATAGTATCCTGCGCATAAAATTTTCTAGGGAGTAGATATGCCAAAACGATGACCGCCACATGCCCCAACACGATGGTCATTTAAAACGTGTTCTACTTCTTCATGAGTGAGGAAATGTCGAAGAACTCTATCGATGCCACAACGATATAAAGTATCTTTCAACACTAAATAGCACCGAACTTGGTGGCAGATGCGACGAAAGTCACCTAATGATAGGGCGGGGCGGAATCGTTGTGCTTGGAGGTAGACAAGAATGTCACCATACCAAGGGTCAGTTGAGTCAATCAGATAGATAGATTCACCTGGGAGAGGATTGTGAGCTATCTCATTTGGATTGACAATGGGAAGATCCAACAATAGTTCTACAAAGGCTAAGGATTTTTTCGCCTTGGCAGTGGCGAAAACCAAATAAAATTCCTAGAGGATAACTATCCATTTGGAATATTTTCCACCAATGACTTGACGAAACAAAATGTGTCTCATGGGATTCTCCAAAGCAATGACGGTAGTCTATAACAACCGTATATAGTGTTGAAATAGATTGACAGCAAAGACAACTACCAATGACAACTTTTCCGCATCTGAATATCTAAGTTCGGGCCCAGCCAGGCCTTTCGAGAGATAATAGATCACATGCTCACTAAGATCATCATGATTTTGGACCAACACCATTCCAATAGAGGATGGTGAGGCTTCCAGATAGAGGATAAGGTCGCATGCATAGTTGGGAGCACTAAGCAGTGGGGCTGATATAAGTGCATGTTTCAAGGCATCAAATGATCGTTGGGCTTGATCATCCCACAAGTATGGTAATCCCTTCTTTGGTAGGCGCATAAAGCCTTTCATTAGCTTGGCATAGTTTACAATGAATCGTCATAAGAAGTTTTCTTTCCCTTGCAAACATTGGAGCTGCAAAATGGATTGTGGCTTGGGAAATTAAGTATTTTCCTTTACCTTATCGGTATCAACCTTAACCCCATGTTTGGAGACATTAAAACCAAGTAGGCATCCAAATTCGACAAAGAAAACACATTTGTGTGCATTCAGACGTATGTTATAGAACTTGCACCTAAGAAAAATTGCTCGTAAATGAACTAGGTGTTGAGTTTGCTTCTTGGAATAGGTTGGAAGGTCATCCAAGTAAGCTTGAACAATATGTCTAATATCATGGAATGCGTAGTCCATGTCCCACTGAAATGTTGCTCCAGCATTCTTTAAACTGAATGGGAGTTTTCTGTATGCAGAAATTCCCCAAGGGAAAATGAAGGTGATTTTATGCTGGTCCGCAGGTTTTATAGCGATCTGGTTATAGCTTGAGAAATCATCCATAAATGAGAAGGATTCGCAACAAGGGAAATCATTGATTATTTGGTCGATGAACGATTTCGGATAATTATCTTTTGGACACGCAATGTTCAAATCTCGGTAGTTGACACAGACGTAGATGGTACCCTATTTTTTATCTACAGGAACCATATTGGAAACCCATTCCATTCAGGGAACAGGGTAAATGAAACCAGCACATAAACAAATTTCCACCTCAGTCTTGATGGTTGTAGTTTTGCAAGGGTGGACTAGTCGAAGTCTTTGGCAGACAAGCTTGGAATTGTTATAAACCTTGATCTCATGCTTGAAAATAGATGGATCTATGCTCGGAATTTCCTCGTAAGACCAAGAAAATACATCGTGGAATTCCTTGAAAAAGCAGGTGAAGCTTGCAATTTCCTCAAGAGTGAAATCGGCTTCAATCTGTATGTTTTCCACGATGCATGTCTTCACTGAAATATCGATGAGCAATGTCTTTGAAAGATTTCCCATGTTCCCTTCTGAATAAAAAGTTTGGACGGTTGTATAACTCGAGGGAAAAATTTCAAGTGTTTCAAAGGACATGATTTGTATGGGTATCGCGTTTGAATCAGATATCGAAACACGATGGTGAGAGTTTTCCCAAGGTCACTCCTCTAAACACATGATCTCTCGAATAGCTTCGTCTAAAGGTAAGACTTGATTGAGGAGATTGTTAGAGGGAGCCTTTATGGGGGATGAGGTGATACCATTGGTCGTGACCAAAGTGACCGGAGAATCGAATGCAGATTGAATGGCTTGATAGGCCAATTTGGCTAGTGACAGTGACAATTGTTCTCTGTAAGAGTCAATGTCTAAAGGGGTCAGGAGGATTCAAGGATCGGTTGGTTAATGAGGAATTTATGAGACCATAGAAATTGTCTGTATATTCACGGGTGGTGGGAGAGGATAAAAACCCATCAAGAAAGAACCCTTCAAAAGGCCAGTACTGATACTAACATAAGAGTCAGGTATACCACCCACTAAAGGCATGGAGCTACTAGGTAACGGGGAGTAATCTGGGGTGCAAAAGGACGGTTGGTCCACTGTGACTATCCTTCCATCCAATGGAAATAGGATGATACAAAATACAATAGACACAATGGAATTCATGGAATAAGTCCAACTGCGACCCAACATCAGATTATAGTCAAGTTTTCGATCCATGACTTCGATGTCCACCGTTACTGTTTTCCCACTCAAAGTGATGGGGTAGCTAGCAAGGTAAACTTTTGGGATGAAAGTGTGACCATCGAAGGCTTTAAGGGAGTTTAGCAATGGTGAGAGGGTTGGAGAAGCCAAGGCGAGCCAACATTAAGCAGAAATGACACAGGTCGAAGCACCTTCATTAATGATAATTCTATGTACTCCTCGTTCTTTCAAAAAAAATTGCACCTAAAATGCAAGTTGGTGTGAAAGGGTAGGTTTACATTTGTCCATGTCGAGTATTGCTAGCATGGAAACCTGGGGGTCAACCCCACCAATTGTCGAAAGAAAAGCTTTCCTTTGTGTTGGACAAGTTTGCAATACTTCGAGCGCCGACATAACTGACGACGCTTGCGCCAAATCGTCTACAATAATGTAGTTTTGGGCAGCACGTGTAGATGTATTATGTGTTGTGCGACAAAGTGCCCCTTTTAGGGGGTGAATCACAAGAGCAGAAACCATCCGTTCAATATGAAGATAGTTGGGCGGCGGTGGGTTTGGACACAAGGAAGCTTCCTTAGCATTAGCAACTGGAGCTTCATCAGTTTTGGCTCTCATTTGAAGATTGACCATTTCAAAGGTGTAAACGTGGATGGTCATTCACTAGCTAAAGGATGATGTGAACCATCGTTGCCCCCTTGTGGGGGTTGAGGCTCGTATGCAATAAGATGCTGCTACTGCTAAGCAAGGAAAGGGTTGTGTAGGACCACGGGGGTCCAACTAGTGTCCTTTTTAGCAAGGAGATCTATGCATTCTTGGAGGCATGGACAGCAATGTGTCATATGGTCTTCCACACAGATCTTGCAAGGGAACTTGACAGCTTTTTCCTTTCCACTCCAGGTGGTGCAGTAGCTTTATGCTTTGGGTTGGACCACTTGGCTGACTTCTCTTCAGAAGGAGCGGTCTTTTTCTTGTTCTTCTTATTCTTACCGTCGGGATTTTGTGTAGACTGCACAAAGTTTATTGTGGCGATAGGAAGAGCCACTGATTGGGTAACAGGGTCAAATATAAACTGGGAAATGTGTCCGCTAAGTTATTTTAGGACAACCCTAGAGGTAGCACCGATAATACCATCACCGTGCGTACTGGATCGCTGAGTAGCGAGAGCATTAGAAGTTCTTGGGACATTGGGAATGATATCGTATAATGTGCCAGACTGTGAATAAATCAAATTTAAGTGTTGGGCACGATGAACGGATTGGTCTTCTGTGACTGCACCACCTAAGGCAACATCCTTAGCGATTTGAGGGAGAAGATATTTGCATAACCAATCCACTAATAGATCATCTGAGAGGGGCACTTTGACTAGCGTCCATCTATGTCTCCATTCATGGATGTGATCAGAGATATGGGTGGCGATGTCTTGGTGTAAAGTAGTAAGCAGTTCCATCCCAGTTTCATAGCGGATGGGTAGCTGAAAGTGCTTTAAAAAATCCATCGCTAAAGTGCTAAAGGTATTGACTGATGCGTGTGGTAACTCAATGTACCACTCAACTGCATTACCAATAAAGGTGTGGGGAAAGAGCCAAAGCTGGATACTATCATCCACCATGGAGTTAGATATGCACCATAAATGATAGGTGGTGATGTGTGCACCCAGATCCTCCCCTTGTTTCCCCTCGAACTTCGAGATGTCAGCGGTAATTTTGTGTGGGATTGGAGGCCAAAGTAAGTTGTGAAAGATGGGGTCATTGGTGAGTTTGTTCAAATTGGGGATGTCAAGCGTTGCCAAGAAAATCAAAGTATTTGATGCTCTCAATTCAAACCAAGGTGATGACAAATGACTTGAGGTTCCTTGCAGTCCTCCCATCATATTGTTCCCAATATTATACACAGGGTTTGCAAAATAATAATTTCCTTGGGGAACAGTCGTATATTGCGGTTATCCATAGGGGTTGTTAGGTTGGGGGATATAAGTGACCCCAGGATAAGGAGTGCCCGCTTGACTCATTTGAGGTTGAGAATGGGGTGCCCATATGGATTGAGCGAGACCTAGTTGAAGGATCCTGTCAACCACGTAATTAGTTGTCGGCCCTTGACTAACATATGGAGGATTCATGTCAATCAATGATTGTCCCGTTTGCGTTGTAAACAGAGGGGGGAACTATAATGTTCCTATCCGGTATATGCATATTGGGAACGGTGCCCCCAGGAATTTTGAACCTGGGGGTTGGAACTAAAAAAAGGATTCCAACCAAAAGGGTTGCTGAAGGGACCCATGCTAACTGCGCTATATGGAGCGCTATAAGGAGCACTATATGGAGCACTTGTCGAAGGTCCGGGAGCTGACACAAAAGGGGCAGAAACTGGTATGTATTAGGTTTCACTCATGTTGGGTGTAACTATGGTGCTCGGACCTGGCACAGTTGGGATAGCAGGGTTTTCCATCAGCATTGTGGTACTGACTGTCGATTGGGGAAGTGAGGGTGGACCAAAAGTGTCCACAAAAGCCCACGACCCGTTATTCGTCAATGGGATGGTGGGTATAGGTACAACAGAAGACATAGGAGGTACATGTGCAACTTGAATCAATAGTGGCCCTAATGGATTCGTGATCAGAGGATTATAAGGAGGGATGAAACCTTTAGTAAAGAAATATTTCGGTAAACTTGAGTCGTGGGATGTATAGACTGATTCATTGTTAGATCTTGGAGATTGATTACCTAAAGATGGTTAATCCGACTCACTGGGACTTAGCATATCCTCCATAATTAGTGGAGGAAGACCTTGTAGCCGTCTAGATTGTTGACGAGGGCCATATGTAGCCATGGTGACGGATAGATTTTATCAAAATATTTTACAATGATATTAATTATAGTCTCAGTGATAACAAACTAGCACCTCAAAAATAAAAAATACTCTAAATAAGTCAATCAACGAGCAGAGGGTATGACCTTGTCTGATAACCACCATTTGCTGGAGATGAAACCCAGTATCATAATGGACAAAAGAGGGAGTTGGCCAGATGTACAGTTACAATTACTCTTGAGCTTTGCCCAAACCTCAAATTAAGGGGCCAAGTACTCTTGTGAAGACGAGCACCCTCCCAAAATCCGAAGACAGAGTGTGTTCGTCTGTTTAAGTACCAGGGCAGCCCGCCCCAGTCACCTTGTGTTCATCCCTAAAACGTATGGCCACTATGGTTACCTCAAATCACAAACACTACTTGGGGGGACATGGTCGTAAATAGTGCGTTGTGTGGGAAAGATACTTGAGTCCCCAACTCAGTTCCAATATCCCCGAAGGGATCCCCGATACACAGAATACCCAAAGGAAATGTAATCAAAGGCGAGCTACCTTTGTTTACAGTCCAATGTTGTCTCACATTTACCTCCTCTTTGACTGGAGTGGTCCCAGATAGTATGGGTGCAGAAGGATTTCCCTCATTAATGACACTAGTCTCGATATACAATCTTGGGCAGTTAAGTCACAACCGCCTAACCTAAGATCCTAGCCTAGACTAATATGTGTGTTTCATAAAACAGTTTTTGATTGATTTTATTACGATGTAAATTTTAAATGTAGTTTGTTAATGTCTTTGGTGGGGGTGTTGATGTATGGAGTTATGTGGGACTCTGACACCAACCATGCAGAAAAATGTTTTAAATTTCACTTCGATGAATGAGCTGCTTCTACAAGGAAAAGATCATGTATACATCAATATATACCATTCATTCTGTACAATAAAACACAATCACAACTGACACAAATACAATTCTCTCTAACAACTTTTAAAACCAAATAAACGCAGGATCTAACCAACTAAGCAGAAGAAAAGAAAAAAAAAAAAAAAAAAAAAAAAAAAAAAAATTGTATTTTCTTTTTTATGAAAAACTTAAGCAATAAAGTTATTTTCCTAAAAAGAAAAAAAAAATTAGGAGATAGATAGCCAAACAAACATGCACAACTGTAGATCTATATTAATGATAGGAAAGAGTGATTACAACCATCATTTGCATCAAGCTTCCCTTACTCCTCCAACTCATCTCTCTCTCTCTATTATTAACCTCTTGCTGAGGCAATGTCTAATACAAGCTTTGACGGTCAATAGGCAATCCTTTCAGTAATTTTGACCCCTTTCACAATGGCCCTAACCTCAAATATATAGCATGAGAGGATAAGCCTTGCCAATTCTTTCATGAGTTTGTTTGGGCAAAAGCTTAGATGTTTCCATGCTTTATCGTTCTTTCCCTGTTTGTAGACTCTGTTAGGAATAGTAATTCCTCAAACAGGTTGAATCTAGATGTTTCCCTTCTTTATGGGTTGACATATGAGTGAATACATGGATATTATTCGGTCAACCCGCTCATTTGACCTCCAAAAACTCACTAAAGTTTACTAACACACCCCCTAAGGCAACACAAAGAGCTACCCTAGGGACTAACGCACATGTTTCATGGCTAGGAAGTTATATAAAGCACCTTGCTACTTCTTGGAGAGTGTCAGCTTGGCAAATAGCACTATGAAATTGGTAAAACTTCTAGTCATCTTGCCTTTCTCCTCTGAGCTGATGAGGAGGTCATTTTCTTGTGTAACACATACCCATGCTTAGTAGAAGAGATAACAAAGCATGGTTACCAACACAATACCTTGCAAATCCATGTTATAATTTATGAGAAAATGGCCACAAAGTGGTACATAAGGGATTTAAGTCATCAAAATAAATCACATCCATGAGTAAATACAATGTGAATCTCTATCACAATGTACATTAGGAAGACAATAGACATGAATGAAAGTGCCCCGAGTTGAAATACTCTATCACAACCTGGGAGGGGTAGCATGAATGAGTGAAGTATGCCCACGAACCTAAGGTATGTTGCACATGTGTTGTCATTGATGTCAAATACGTAGTCATTAATGTCCAAAGTGTTGGCATGATAAGGAGATGATTGCTTCACAGGGAGCCTTTGCCTATCAAAATATATCCACACAAAGAAATAATGCTTATGCTTGAAGAATGCAAAATAAATCATGATTAAGGTAGAAATATGAATGTAAAAAGAATCCAGATGAATCCCGATTTGGATGAACATCTGGATGAAATGTGATATTGTACCCCTTATCATATTTGGGCATCCTTGCTAGATGCAAAAGAATCTAGATGAATTTGGATCACAACAATCATCTAGATAAAATATGACACTTGGCCCTCATCAAATCTGGGGGTGCACCAATGTACCCAAATTATGGATCTTTGTTTTGGCCAGCGAGTGGACCCCAGACAGTGGATAGGTGGCAAAGGTGATGATGTGGCAACAATAGCATATGACACATGCCAAGAAAAAAATGAAATTTTTGGCCAACCAAATGGATGATTAGAAGGTGATGTGATAGGCATATGTCAACATCAA
This sequence comes from Pinus taeda, assembly GCA_000404065.3. Classification (NCBI taxonomy): domain Eukaryota; kingdom Viridiplantae; phylum Streptophyta; class Pinopsida; order Pinales; family Pinaceae; genus Pinus; species Pinus taeda. The sequence goes on along the minus strand of APFE030975314.1, from coordinate 15,604 downwards.
GACACATGGCAAGCTCAGGTAAGTAAAATCACTCTCATGTATCTGTCAATTGTTGTCTTTTCCTCTCATTAGGCTTGCTTTTATAATTTCTCATTGAGCTAAGTCCCTAAACCTAATCTCCAAATTGATGGATCAATAGAATTAAATTGTAACCCTGTTGAGGAGGTAAATCCCCTCTGCAAACAGAGGCGATTCCTACTAGCCCAAATTGGGTCTAGCAACAATCATACAATGCTACCACGCAAGTTCCTAATTGCAAATTAAAGACCAATGATAAGGGCCTACCTGGATTCCAACACTAGTGCTTGTAGAAGAGTTGACGCTCCCATTCCTTTTCTTCGGAAAATCACGATCCCCACAATCTCCGTGAATGGACACCTGCACATACAAATAACGACACAAACACAAGCATAAAATCCAATAAAAGCAACTATATATCAGTCATAAAGGATATAACTCATCATCATTACAAAGAACAATAAGAGTGGAACCATAATAATAGTCGTTTATTAATGATAAACAAAGAAGAATACAACCCTAGTTCTGACGTCAAATCCTCCTTTGGCTGGGTGATCAACAGCACATGTCTTGCAAAGCTTGTTGGGAATGGGAACAAGCCTCTCTCTCCTTGATTATTGGACAAGAAACTCCTTACTTAGATTTGGCCTTATGGGAATGAAGAAGGCTCTTGCAGCATGAAGCTCTTGGTAACTTGACAATTCTCAATCTCTGGAACTAGCTTGCCTAAGGAAAATGGACAAGCTTTTATAGATGGAGGAGGAGTTGGGATCATCCATAATATTTGTGGGATTGGCTTTATCACTAAAGAATCTTCCAAGAGAGGTGGCAAACCACTTCCTCTCTATGGAGATCCGAAGCCAAACCACCCAACTCAAGATAGATTCAGTCCAGGAGTTGGTTAGGATGAATCTTTCGTTGTTGGTTTGTTAAAAATCACCACTTATTATGGCTGGCATGAGTGCGACTTTGTGACAGAGCACCAACTGGCACGCCCTCTTTGGAGGATTTACCCCATTGGTGCGAGGGTTGCACTATGGAACCGTGCTAATGGAAAAAGGGCTATTTTTAGGGGTTTTTAGCAAGAGATGTCTTCAGGGCAAATGAAGCTCAAGTTCAGGGGAATGCAATGCAAGTGTTTGCAGGTCATGTCACTTCTCGCAGGTCCCAGAATGAGTCCTCCAAGATGCGGGGGAGAGGTAACAGAGACAGTGACAAATTGATGTGTAACAGATGCCCCCTAAAGCATGAGGCCTGAGAGAGAGAGAGGGGTGAAATGCTTTACAAGAACATGTCCAACTGAAAACACTGCCACCGGAAAACCTGCATGGAGAAGTACAACTTATATCTCAAGTACATGATATATGTGGTATGGGCGTAGCCATCCATAGCAGAGTACATAAGAATCTACATCCAAGGTATGGACGCAACCATCCAGTGAGGATCGATAAATAGACTCAAGCATGGTCGTAGCCATCCAGTGAATGAGTCATGTAATAATCATAATAATCCACAAAATCACAATCTGGATCCCAACAGACAAAATCCAGGGTCTTGTGCTCCATCTCAATCCGAACAAAGTACAAGTTCAAGCATGCAAATATAGGAGTCGAAGTTGAACATGCAAGAACATCGTCTGATTACCAGCCAATGATGAAAATTGTTAACAGACACGAGAGGTACCACCAATAATGACAATGGCCCTCAAGGTACTATAGATACAATCTACGGCGTGTGAATCAATGAGCTGGAGTCGAACACCCGTAGAATCATTTGATCGGAGGCCAATGATGAAAACCTCGCGTCGAACGCGAAGAACCTGCCACTGAGGCATGCAGGCTCCAAGGAACCAGAAGGGAGTCTCTAGGTCAACTTCCTGGATAATGAGCTGAAGTCGACAGGAAGTGACCTTGATCGAAGGTGGGCCATAGTATTTCCCACATCATCAATGTGAGACAGAGGAAGATAATGTTTTTGTGAATCAGGATTATATGAGTTATCAGAGGAAGGTTGATAGTTTGCAAAGGTCAACTTCTCTTGAACATATCGGTGGCACGACAGTGGACTTGGCAGTATTTGACATCAATCGATCAGAGGTCATGGTGACAAGACAAAGAGCAGATGAGAGGTCAAACAGGATCACCCAAACCCACGGAGGCAAGTGAAAAATGAGATGAGATTTCCCCACCCAGACACAAATGCAGACAAGTGCCATGTTCAAGAGTGACATACTGCCAACACGACAATGATTCTGGTTCGATTTTCCCCACCATTTCTGGCGAGTACCCCAATTATTTTTATTAACAAGCTTGACAGGGATAGCATATGCTTGCAAAACATCATTTCGACAGAATCCAATGTCATCAAGTTTTAACGAGTCTGAAAAAGGAAGAACTCGGCATATTTTCATGTTTAGAGAGTTTGAAAAGACAGCGGAAAAGTAAACTCCAGGAATGTCCTTTTTCGTAAAGTTAAGTCTCTAGAGCCCGAAAAAGTATAAAACAATGCTCGAAAGAACCGCCCAACCATTACGATCGAGGAGTACTTTTCATGATTAGTGATTTCGGACTGAAAAGGTAAAAAAGAGATCGAAACCACGTCATTTCGTAATAGTTAACGAGCCTAAAATGACAAGGGTCCGACGATCTTTTCGTCTTCACACAGTCGGAAAAGAGTTTTAAAGACGACCACCTCTTATTTACGTTTAACGAGTCAAGAGGAATAACTCGACAATCTTTTCATCTTTAAACGGTCATAAAAGAGCTAAAAGCAGACCTCCATTTTTATTCTCTTTAACGAGTCAAAAAGGGAAAAAAATACTCGGCAATATTTTCATATTTTACGAGTCAGAAAAGAGCTTAAAGGTGACTCATCCTAGAGGAACGAGTGGTATAAAGGATAGCAATTGGTTCTGGAAATGGTGGAACTGCTCAAAACATGTAATGGTCAAGAGGTTGGCTAACAAAACCACTCTTAATTGCGGTCCCTCAGGAAAGGAAGACAAGCAAGTGAAAGCATATGATCGGCCAAAGAGATGGTGGCGATGGGATGAAAACAACCAAGGCTCATCTAACAAAATTTAGCGGATAAAGACAACAATCACGAGATGTAAAATGGGTATGGGTTCATTTTTACACAAGCTTGAACCATGGAGAACTCTGCTTGGATTCGGTTTCATGTTTACACAAGCTTGAAACGAAAAACTATGCTTGTTATATGTTCGCATGCCCCAGCATAATGACGCAAAACGACGGGTACATTGCCCCCAAGCGTTCATTGCATTCAACAAAGTGGATGGAATGAAGTTTCACTTTCGAGATTTTGGAAAGACTCGACTTGGAAAGGGAGTTGTTTCATTTTTTAATGAGGTTGACACAGTAAAAGAACTATCCTCATAACCCTTGTTTCATTTTTTAACGAGCATGACACAAGATCAGGAACTATGCTCGAGGATCCGTGGTTCATTTTTTTAACGAGGTTGACACAGGAATAAACTATCCTCGGACCAGACCCAGTTTCATTTTTTAAGGAGCTTGACATAGGAAGGCGAACTATGCTCCGACCAAACCCGGTTTCATTTTTTAAAGAGCTTGACATAGGAAAGCAAACTATGCTCCGAACAGACCCAGTTTCATTTTTTAAGGAGCTTGACATAGGAAAGGGAACTATGCTCCATACGAACTTCATAAGAATGAACAAGAAGTTGTAGCTTCCAAGAGTGCCACTCCCAGTGGAAGGATCACATCTTGGAAGTCAGGACCCAATGCCCCCTGGACACTATGCACGATGGCGGCATCACTGGATACAGGCACAGGATAAGTAGCCACGTAGTTGACCTGCAGCAGGGCAGATACAACCGGTGGATAAAAACTAGGAGGGGATGACAACTGCACAGGAGGCACCGGGGGACTAAAGAACGATAATTGGTCTATAGTCACGATCCTTCTATCATGTGGAAAGCAAACCACATGGAAAAGTGAAGAGACAAGGGCCCCCATGGCATAAACATAGTCACGACCAAGGAGAAGACTGAAATCTAAAGCACCTTGGGTAACCAGTACATCTATATAGACGGTTTTTCCGCCCAAAGTAGTAGGGAACTTCGGAAGGATCCCTAATGGTTGACTAGTTCCTCCGTCAAATGCAATCAAATTCTGTGCAACCGGCACAAGCTGTGGGGAGCCTAAAGCTTGCCAAGTAGTGGAAGGCATAAGACTGACAGATGCACCCTCATCCAAGACAGTGCCAGGTACTGTCGTATCATGGGCATGTATTGTAATCTGGAAAGGCACATGCGATGGAAGGGGGAAGGCAGTCAAATGACTCCAGTGGAAGGAAATGACTAAACTACTTGGTGGGGGAATCGTATGATTGCCCCCCTACTCCGAAGAAGGACCCTCGGGATCAGCTGGGATAGGAGAGTCGTTTTCGAACTCTAGAGAATCTGACAAGACGAGAAGAACATGAGCATGACACTCTTCCGGAACAGAGTGATCAACAGGCGGTGAACTCAAGTTGACACTCTCTCCGACCAATGGTTGGTCCCAAGCAGGCTTAGCACAGCCCGGTTCGGAAAGAGGAGGATGGACAAGATAAGGATCTAATCAATCTCTTTGTCAATAGGGAGAGGATCTGAAGAGAGCCTCTGATAACCAACGGGGAGTTGGGGTGAAGAAGCTGTAAGACTTTCCAAAATAGCGGAAGCTTTATCCATGAGCGGACAAAGGTGAAGGAGATGGTCGCCTTCACATAGCCTATAGGGGAATCGAATCTTCCCTTCCTTCTTGCCATAGCCCGTTGATAGGGTAGCGTCGCCATGAGCTTCAGAGGGTGATGAGGGGCAGGCCGGATCATGAGACCATACTTCTAAGACCTTAGGAATTCCAGGACAATCACGGAGAAGATGGTCTCCTTTGCACAATTTACAAGGAAACTTAACCTTCCGCGAAGGAGCAGAAGGAGTTCCAACCTGAGCTGTACTCGGTGCAGTAGTTGCACTTTTAGCCTCTCGCTTGCGAGACTTCTTCTTCTTCTTAGCCACCTGGTTACTTGAATCCAGACTTTCACCAGGCGAAGTAGAAGATGAGGACGTAGAAACCGGCGAAGAAGGGGAGAGGTCCACCTTGGAATCAACATGATGTTGTTCCGGTGGAGAAACTAATTGACCAGTAGTTGAGACATTAGGGACCACAGAGGTTGAGAACAACCAAACAGGAAACCCAACAGTTAACCCAGGAAGGGACAACATTGCCATGTAAGGAGCACCAACATTCCCAAAAGGAGAAAAATGACCAGGATTCCCGTCAGAGGGGATTCTTGGGTTGGTGAACTCTGGAAAAGTTGCCATCAAAAACTAGAAATCACACACGGGGCTGAAAAAAGAGTCAAGGCACACAAGAAAATGGCCAACAAACAAAATCTAACAGGGCGTGTGATCGCGGGCGAATAAATTTTAAGACAAAAGGACATAACTTGTCCTTTTCATCTTTAAAGAGTCGAGAAAAGGACAAAAAAATGACTCTAGTCGCTTTCGAATGTTTAATGAGCCTGAAGTGACAAGTGCTCAGATGAGCCTTTTCTTTTAGGGAGTCCAAAAAGGATCAAAAGTGACTACTCTGGAGAACTAGGCAAAATGTTTACCAGACAATCCGTAAAACTGCATATACACCTTGGCAATCGTATGAAAACCAAGGACTTTCCGTACGGCAGTCAATCTTCCCGAATGTTGTGTTCGGTGTGTTACGGGTCGTAAGGCGGCAGACACGGCTTCCTATGGATAAAGGATGATAACCTAGTGGGGTCTCCCCATATACTCGATGGTACGTGGGAGCACAAGTCCATACTAGACCACTATTGAATCACAAAAGGAGGAATCACCCAACCTTGAGCGGAAACAACAGTGACTAGGTTTAACGACGCTGGAGCACATCTCTAGCCTAGACCTCTAAAAAGTGTGTGTTATGTTTCAATGTGTTGTTAGATTCATTCAGTTCATTTTAAAGTTGATCTTGAATTATGTTTCAGTTTTCAGGCCTTACCATATGTAATGTCTCAAAATTTCCTAAATGCAATCTATATGCCACAATATGTCATTTCATTCGATGAATGCTAGTTACGAGAGAGTTTGAGAGATTTCACACAAATGAAATGATCGCACAACAATGAAGAATATCTCTAATGCAGCTAATGGAAATTAACAAACTTTTCTTCAAGGTCACTAATCACTAATAACAATGAAAAGCTCTAATTCTCATAAACTAATGCAAAGCAAAAGAGATTTTTCTTTTATGTTGATGGCAAAATGCACTAAACAAACTTTGAGAAATGTAACAAACAAATTCCACTCAATACAAGCACATTCAGATCCCTAAATCACAAAGCAATCCTTCAAAGAGCGAGAAAAATCCCAAAGACACCAATTGTTAGGATATTCTGACACATAGGAAATAGTTAAGTTCAACTTGGTCTAGTATAGAGTTAGGTAAAGTGTGTTTCTTTACCGTTGTACATTTTGTAACTTACAATCCGACGGTCACGATATGTAGTGATCCGACGGTTCACTCTCTCCTCGGTATTACCGACACTTGATCCGTGGCTTTACACCCGATTGGTCCATGAGTTCTATTTAAAGCACATGGAAGGTCATTGTTCGGGTAATCCGTCTATAAGAGAAAGCTTATGTAAATTTTCATTCTTTTATTAATAAATTGCCTGTAGTAGGCACGTTGGCGCAGGCCGTGGACTGTTTCCCTCTTTGAGGGTTTTAACCATGTCAAAAATACTGGTGTATTGATTTGAGATCTGGTTGTGAGCGGTGTCTTTTTGGTGTTCTTTCTGAGGAACTTACCCTGTAAATTCCTACATGGTATCAGAGCTATTTGAGGGTCGCGTCCGTTGGTGATCCAAATCTGAAGCCGGTAGAACTGCATGCAGCTGTCGTTTCCCAGATCTACTATTTCTGACTGCTTTCGGGCCAAGAGGACTGCTCTGTTGTGTTCGGAGCATCTGTTCCAGTGAGGAACCCCTTTCGTTTCACGCGAAAAGGTTTCCGGTAGCCCTATCTGCGTCATTTTTAATATCTGGAGGTATACAGTCTTTATCTGCAGTTTACTGATATTTTTCTCTCTCGTTATTTCGGTTTTTGTTTATTTAGCTTTTTTTATTACCGGATCTATACCTTTCATTTCTGCGTATGCTCTTTGCCCTGCGACTTTGTGCAATCTAGGCAAATCAGAAACAGAAAGGAAGTTTTTTTTCTCATGGGTATGCTCTTTTCCCTGCACCTTAGTGTGATCTTGGAAAATCAGAAACATTGAGAAAAATATTTAGTTTCCGGCTAAAGCTAACTTTGAGCTGTAAGGTTCATTTTTCTTTGCATATTCGTGTTGGGTTTTGTGTTTTTGTTTTGTAGGAAAAAAAGAGCTTTCTCAAGGCAAGCACGCAACCCAAGGCCCCTCTCTCTCTCTCTCTCTC
>APFE030975307.1:0-11534 GCA_000404065.3 Pinus taeda | reverse complement strand
ATTGGGTGAATTTATGTAAATAGATAAATAGGAAATATGAACAGTCATCGGGAGACGAACTGAACAGTCTCTCCCTCATGTATATAATGAAGACCTACCTGATGGAATAGAACACACGAATCATTTTTGCCTTATGGAGTTATTGCCTGGCTTGACAGTTACTCTTCTGGAAATGCTGTAAGATGTTTTATTTTTCTGCATAACTTTATTTTTAGCCATTGATAATAGCTTGATGAAGATTGATTTAGGCACAAGTATCTTGTCTGATCTCTGGGGTTTGAATGATAGTTTAATTTCTGAAATATAATGGCAGGTATCTCCATTTGATCTGAATTTCACTGTTGTTTTCTCCCTCTATGTCAATGGTTGATTTAAGCTGTGTAGGATATCCTTAATTTTAAGTTTACCGGGCGTTAGGGGAAGTTCTCTCGGATTGCGTTTTTTGAAAGAGCCCAGCCAGTTTTGATCCCAGACTTATCATTTGATTTTTTTTTTTTTATGAATGCATGAAGGGTTTTCTGAAGCATCTCACATAAAATTTAAAATTTTGAAAATATTTATGTGGATTAATGGCAAATCTAGCTATTTAGAGCCTTTAATTTGTAACCTTTACTACTAATACTTCTCTTCACTACTTCTTTCTTTCTTCCATCCTTCCTCATCAGCGGTGGCGATCAATCAAAACACCTCATTCATGTGGGCAAGTGGCAGTGATCATCAGGAAACACTGTAATTATTTAGCTAGGGTTTTAAGGTTTCATTATTAATTTTGTTTCTTGCACATTTTACTTCTGGGTGTTCGGTTTTTGCAGGTACAGATTTTGAAATTTTTTTATGGTTTCCATCAGACAATTTGGAGCAGAAAAGATTCAAAATTTTAATTAAATTTCTCGACTACGGGTTTGCTACTGCGTTTTCATTTTTCATTGTTGCTTGGGGTTTTTATTTCATAGAAAATTTTCGAATTTTTTTTAAGAACAGGTTGTGGGATTGATGCTTCACCTCCAAGCAGTTTTCTCCCACTTGCAGCACACTGGCAACATTTTTTCCCTCTGCATTTTTCCTCTCAGCTATCCACAGCAAGCTTCCTCAGCTCCATTCACTCTGCCCTCATCCGCTGTTCCAAATCTGCGTTCCCCCTTTTATATTTCCACAGTCATTCAATCCCCTTAACCACGCAGCTCTCTCCATTGAAACCTCCTTAACTCTCACGCTGGTTTCAAAAAATGCTAACCCTTTCACGCCGCCTCCAAACACTGTCATCACTGACCACCTGCATTTTTTGTCCAATCGTTCCATCCTTCGTCTGCCTCACGCAATTGCTCTTGCCACGCAGCTTCATTTCACCACCCACTGCCAGGCTGCGTCTGTGGCTTATCTCCATCCCCTTCGCTGCTCGAAGGCCTTGCTGCCGTTTCTTCCAGACTACAGATTTCTTCTCTGCCATCATCTGCACACACTAAGCACACAAAGTGTTTCGATTTTTTTTATTTCATGCTTAGGGTTAGTGTAAGTATAGTTGATCCCATTTGATTTTTTTTAGCGTTTATTTTTTTATGAAATGTGTGTTAATTTTCAAAAGAAAAAAAACAAAAATTTCGATTCTCATTTAATTTAGTTTAATATTTAGATTTTGTTAAAGATCTGTTTTAGTTTTAGATTTATTTGTTTTTAATTTTAAATTTGGAAACTTTATAAAAATCATATATATATATTTATATAATATATATATATATATATAAGCCATAAAATGATTCTATGATTCATTTTAGAGTAGTTTTTTTTTAATCTTTATTTAGTTTTTTAAGAAATCCTATTTTCATTTTAATTGCAGATTATTTATTTATTAATTCATTTAGCTTTAGTTTAGTAATTTTAAGTTTCATTTACTGCTAGCTTTTTGCTTTAAGTTTTAGTTTTATTTTAGATATTCTTAGGTTTAGTTTCCTTGGCGGTTGGCTTAATAGGTTTTTGGATTTTTTTAGAATTAGTCTTGTTTTTATTATCTTAAATATTAAATCTATAAAGTCATTGTTTTAGAGAAAGAAGAAATAGAAAAGAATGAACCCGCTAATGAAAAATTGCAAATACCTTTTCATGTCTTTTTTCTGTTGCGGTATTAATATTTACCATTTTTGTATAGTTAAACATGCTTAAATGTTTATTTGAATATTAGCTATATGAAAGTGTTAACTGGTCAGCATTTAAATTTTATGGTCATTTAAAGCATTTAATCTTTTAAATTTTAATTGTTGGATCATTATCAAAGCGTTGAGTTTATTGAACATCTTGTATCCCTTAGGTTATTTGATGATAAATGATTGTTTTGCAAGGTTCATATTTCTGCAACATTTAATACATAATCATTTAATTTCTAAAGTCAATCAGGTGCTAAGTTTCCTTGCCGTGTCTACCAACCCAATTGCTCCACAGTTGGTCTTCCTTTATCCTATAGGGTCTACCCCCCTTAGCCTCGGGAGACGGCTTAAACGGAGAGGTCTAGGATCAAGGTGACAACCCTTGGTCTGAGCGTTGTCATGACAATCTGTGTGACAACACAACTCACTTGCACACTTTGTATGTCACATGCAAGCTTCTAACAAGGCAAATCAAGGTCCTTCTAGTCAAGACACGAGACTAAAAGTACATTCTGAGCTAGAAAGCTCAACATACTTGAATTGAAGGAGGCAAACTTGACCTTATTTGGAGCTAAAAATTCAAATTTGAAAATTCAATTTTCTTTTCTTTTGAAACCGACATGAAGAACATGTCTTATATTTGTTATTACATGTAAATCAAGGGCTAAAGTATTAATTTTGAAGACCGACCACAACTACAAAATTCAACAAATATATATAGAAAATGAGACGTCTCTTCTCAGTAGGTTCTCTTGAAATCTCCATTACGATCCAAACACAAATATATCTTGGTGATATGATATTTGTCACCATGGTTAAAACCCTAGCTCCTTCATTGTGCCAAGAGGCGCTCTACAACCCAGTATAGGAGTGATGTGTAGGTGTAATATAAGAAAGTTTGTAAACATTTTCACATGTCGGCCTAATATATTGAATTTATATTAATTTATCCAATTTATAATATAAAAAGGATTGGTAAACATTTGCATGTCGGGTAAAAGTAATATAGAGCCCAGTATTGGGGAGATGTTGTAGTGTCTGTAAAAAGTTAAAAGGTAATACAAATAATAAAATTTAATTTGTTACGTTGTAATTTTGTTTTTATTAATAAAATTATGAATCATTTTTTAGATAAAAGAAAATCATAATATATATATTACATTAAAATATGTAACTTATAAGTAGCAACAATAAGTTAAGATCCATTTTACCTTATAAAATAGAATAATGATCCTGGAACCATATTTAAATTTAATTAATAAGCGCATCAAAGCTTTAATTCTTACTATAAACTTATAATATAACAATATGCTTGCCATAGATATTATTAACTTGTAAATAGGCTTTGTTATAATACCATGGGCCATACCATGGCTCATCAATACAATATGCCCATAAACCATTTCTCATTTCACAATCAAAATATTTTATTTGAATTTAATTTTATAACATTTTTTTGATTAAATCTGAAAGAAAAAAATATAATTACTTTTGAGATATATCTACACCTCTATCACAATAAAATATATTAGATATAAATAGTAGCTATAAATTAAGATCCATTCTACTATATGAATTAAAATAATAATTTTGTAAACATATTTAAATTTCATTAATAAGCACATAAAAACTTAATACGTAAAATATAACAAAGTTTTTAACCATGGATATTGTTGGTAGAATCACCGCACCTCTATGGAATCCGTAATTTCCACCCTGGGGATCCGAGTTACTGGTTTGGAAAGTTTACCAATGCCTGTGGGTTTTGGTGTAATAACAAACCTCCACATGGTATCAGAGCTTGGACCCAAGTTTGATTCCCCCGAGTTGCGTTTGAGGAGGGGTGTTGGAAGAATCACCGCACCTCTATGGAATCTGTAATTTCCACCCTGGGGATCCTAGTTACTGGCTTGTAACGTTTACCAATACCTGTAGGTTTGTTGGAAGAATCTTTGCATCTCTATGGAATCTGTAATTTCCACCCTGGGGATCCTAGTTACTGGTTTGTAATGTTTACCAACACCTACGGGTTTTGGTGTAGCGGCAAACCTTCACATGGTATCAGAGTTTGGACCTAGGTTCGATTCCCCCGAGTTGCGTTTAAAGGGGGGTGTTGGAAGAATCACCGCACCTCTATAGAATCCGTAATTTCCACCCTGGGGATCCTAGTTATTGGGTTGTAACGATAACCAACACCTGCAGGTTTTGGTGTAACGGCAAACCTCCACATGGTATCAGAGCTTGGACCTAGGTTCGATTCCCCCGAGTTGCGTTTGAGGGGGGGTGTTGGAAGAATTTCCGCACCTTTATGGAATCCGTAATTTCCACCCTGGGGATCCTAGTCACTGGTTTGTAACGTTTACCAACACCTGCGGGTTTTGGTGTAACGACAAACATCCACAGGGTTTTGTTGTAACGGCAAACCTCCACATGGTATCAGAGCTTGGACCCAGGTTCGATTCCCCCCAGTTGCGCTTGAGGGGGGGTGTTGGAAAAATCACCACACATCTATAGAATCCGTAATTTCCACTCTGGGGATCCTAGTTACTGGTTTGTAACGTTTACCAACACCTGCGGGTTTTGGTGTAACGACAAACCTCCACATGGTATCAGAGCCTGGACCTAGGTTCGATTCCCCCACTTTACCATGGATATTATGAACCATACCATACCATGAGCTAATATGATGGCTTATCATTACCACATGCCCAAAAACCATCTCTTATTTCACAATCAAAATAATACTTACAATTTAACAAGATTTTTAACCATGGATACTCACCTCACTTTACCATGGATATTATGAACCATACCATACCATAGCTCACAATACCACATGCAGAAAAACCACCTCTCATTTCGCAATCAAAATATTTTGTAAATATGCATATTTTTTTAATTTAATTTTATTACATTGTTGGGCCAAAGACATTTGACCCAATCAAATTACATAAAAATAAAAAATAAAATTATTAATTAAAACATTTTGACTTAGTGAAATTACCTAAAAATAAAAATTAAAAGAAAAAAATAAAATTAATAATTAAACTAGCTGATGGGTTCCATCAATAGGTATATTTTGAGGTCCATTATGCTATCCTCCAATCCTTAAAACTATCTTTTTCTCACATTAATTTTGCATTTTTAGCTATAAAATGCTTAGTAGGAAGACTAAAGGGTGCTTGTCGTATTTCATGGCCTAATGTGATTAATCTATAGGGAAAATAAGCATTTTTGGAGATATTTACTATGCAGGGGCTTGTTGGAGACATCTAGATAGAATATAGGAGGCTTGTCCACTACATTAACTCTCCAACTCGGATTGAGATCAAAGATTCCTCACCAATAGCTGAAATTCACTCAAACTAAAGGCTCACGAGGATTCAAACTTTTGTGGGAGATAGGAGTAGCTACTGAGAGCTTAGTGCTTGATACTGTTATTTTCATCTTTCATGTGATGCATGTGATTCTTATTTTCTGTCAATGAAAAGGTTACTGTTGGCCTACATCTAAGTTAACTTTAGAGGGATGAAACCCTTGGGTTTGGGCCCAACCCAGAGGCTTTAGCCCCTCTCATGTATTCTTTCCTTGTTCTTGTTCAAGTTATTGTATTTATTTCCTTGTTTAAGTAGGGATTATATTACAAAAATTGTAGTTGCATGTTTGACCACCACCTCTCGTGGGAAGTGTGGTTGGAGGATCTACAACCACAAGCCAAAATCATGTGTTTATGATTTCTTGGAAATTGTTAAGTTTTGGATTGTAACTCTTCTGCATGCTTGGTTTCTGCAACTTAGAAGTTAGTAGCATTGATTTGACAATTAGAGTAAGGTATATGTTGTAGGGTAGAGTCGATCTTAAAGAAATAAAATTGAACTCATTCTTTCCACTTTGATTCAATTTGGTGCAATATTTATCATTTAATGCATGTACTTGATTAGTCTGCAAGAATTACTATTGACTTGCAAGGGTTGGCACACTCATCCACATCCACTTAGGCCATTCCACCTTCCTACTGGGCACCTCATACTACTCTCAAACTCTGCCACTGAGATCACCCTTATAGGGTCAATGAAGGACACTATGGACACAAACTTTTGTGCAAGATAGGCCTCTAAGGGGTACTAGGCTTGGTAAAAGGGCTTCCACACCCTTCACTTACCTTCAACCACCTTCCTCCACCTTCAAGATACCATCCTTGCCCTTAGAAAGCTCTCGGACCCACTCTTGTAGCCAAACAGGGCCTCCTCTTGTAGCAATCCTGTAGCACTGCCTAAATCCAACCAGATTTTCTCCAGACCTTGACTCTTGCATTTTGAAGTTGAATAATGGCCCCCAGGTTTTGATTTCATGATTAAGGAGACTCCAAGACCACTCCAACCCTATCTTTTCCTCACTGCAAACACAAAACAAGAAGTAGAATTAGACTTATTATTTTTGAATTCCATAGTTGTGTTGAAGATTGAATTCCTTCTTTTCAAGCAAGTTGCAATTAGATAAATGATTCATGCAAGTAGAATATTAATTTGATTGGTGTGCAAGTAGAGTAGCGTGGTTTACTTTTGCAACTAGATTAGTCTATTCCTTTCATGCAATTACAACTAGCCTTTACATTTAATGAATGACATTTTCATTTTTGTAGTTAGAATCATGTTCATTTTCCTTGCAATCATGATATGCTTTCATAGGAAATTCTCTTTGTAGTTAGCTAAAGGAGTGGTATCTGAATACCTTGATCTGATCTAATGACTGAGGGTAATATGAGTAGAACTTAACCTACTGTGCATATAACATTGTCACCTCTAAGTTTGTTCGAACCCCAAGTTGATAATTTAAGTTGAGAGCCTTGGAAGTTGCAACATCCTTGATGTAATACTAGGGCTCGTCACTTTTTGGCGCCGTTTCCAAGCAGGTGTCCAAGTAGTTGTTGTCTCTACTTAGGAGTTACTTGTTTTTTTCTTTCTGTTTTGCGTCAGCCTTTTTGATTTGAAAGCTTAAAAAAAAGAGAGAAAAAAAAAAAAAAACAGAGCTAGTTCTTTCATGCCTCGTAGGAGTAGGGATAGTCAAGGAAATTTCTTACCAAAAACCCCCACCCCTTCAAGTAGCCAACCTTCATTCTTCTTTGGTGATTGTGAACTTCCCTCTTTGACCACAGGGGAGTTAGAAGACTCTCTAGGTAAGCAACTTGAAATTTTTGAGTAACCCATAGGGGAAGAAGAACTATCTCACCCACCCAAACCATAGCTGAAAATAGACAAAATGAGCTTTTCCCTATTAGAGAAACCAATGGGGAGGCCAGAACGAAGAATATAAGCCCTGTTTCCCTTCTATATTTCCATGGCCTATTCTCTGAGGACCCTGACACCTTCATGTTTGAATTTGCTGTTGTCTGTCAGAGCTATGACTATGCCTTTGATGAACAAAAGCTGAAGTTGTTTCCATTTACCCTCAAGATGCAACATTGTGTTGGTTTACAAGTTTACCTGGAGGTAGCATCACTACCTGGGCCCAAATGTAACCAGCCTTGAATGACAAGTACAGGGATCACTATAGGTTCAATTAGACAAAGGAGGAAATCTTTAGGATGACCCTAGGACCATATGAATCCTTAGAGGACTATGAGGAAAGATTCTAGCTCAATTATAGGAGGCCTAATTGTACCCTTGACCCTGAGTCACTCAAGCTAGCTCTTCTTTGAGGGATCAGGGAGGATGTAATGGAAACCCTCAACATTTTGTCTGGAGGAGACATCCACCAATTGCCTTATGATGACATCAAAACAATATTCAAGAATCACTCTAGGGCTGCTAGGAAAAAGGTTAGGTCTAGCCAAGGCTTGGTTAGTTCATCTCCATCTACATCAGCCATCAAACATGAGATAGGAAGTATGTTAGAGGATTTTAAGAGTGAAATGTTGTATATCTTTGCCCTACAGATGGATACTATGTAAATTAAAAGGAAGCAAGAGGAAGCAGAAAGGGCACTAGCTATCTTCTACCCTAAATGCACTAAGAGACACCCTAGGAATGAGTGCCCACTGAATGTCATAGAAGTCTGCTCCTTCTGTTAAGAAAACCATGCAACAAACAAATGTCCTTCTCTGCCAGGTCTGAAAGATGTATACCAAGTGGCAGAAGGGGGTTCAAAGTAACTTTGCTTCATTAACCAAAGGAGGCCTCAAGGCCCTCGACCATATCAACAAGGCATGCAAGGTGTGTACTATCCTCATTACAATCCAAATCAGATCGCACCTTCCCAGCCTTGGTACCCTTCCACTCATCCATCATGGCCCACACCTCCTCCTTGGCCTTATACTCCTCAATATCCTCCTCAACCTATAAACCCTCATTTCCAGCCATATCCACCTCAATCTTCCCAATGGGGCAACCCCTCACAAGGGTGGAGGCCTCAAACAACCCAACCTCTTGCTTTAATGCCTCCATCTGAACCTCAACCACAACTCCCTCACCATACCCTACCTAAGCAACCTCAAATGCCTGCTCAACCCAGTACGAGCCCGAACAATAAGCAAGCACAATAGGTTTATAGTGGGGAGATATCCTATCTTTCTTATGCTGTGGAAATCAAAGAGATCAACCTTCGGTCCGGGAAGGTGATCCCAGATAATCACCCACCTTCTCCACCTGGAGAGCTTGAAGAAGTGAAGGAAGAGGGTTCCCCTCAAGCTAATGCACCTCCTTACCCTGAAAGGTTGGTCCTCCCTAAACAACACACACCACTGAATTTCTAGGAGAATTGAATAACTTGTGTGTCAAAATACCCCTTCTCCAGGCCATCAAAGATGTCCCCATTTACAACAACCTTATCAAGGAAGAGTGTTTCAAAAGGCCTAGGAGAAGAAGAAGAGATACCCCCACTATCAATGTTGTTTGACAACTGTCTAATCAGATGCTTGGGAGGGTAATCTCCCCAAAGTACTTGGATCCTAGTAGCCCAATAGTGGATGTGCACATTGATGGCATTATGGTTCCTAATACCTTGATTAATCTTGGGGTTGTAATCAATGTGATGACCAAGGAAACCATGCTCAAGCTCAACCTCCAAGGGGCCTTGAGGAATACAACTACAGTATTGTAACGTGGAGACAGATCCACAGTATCTCATGAGGAGGTTATTGAGGATGTAATGGTTTCCATTGACTCCTGGGAGTACCCCACTGATTTCCTTGTCATCCATTGTTATGAAACCAGTTCACAAAAAGATAGAAAAGATAGATCAACGCCTTAGAATTCAGCGTCTTCGTGGGGGCAACCTCCTTTACATTACACAAATGAATGATTCTTTGATGATTCAAATGACAAAACCTCCTTTCTATATATGGGAGTCTAAGGAGTCACAATATAACCCAACCGACCTAACAATAATAATATAAAGGCACAAAAAATAACCAATAAAGGGATTCTATGGGGCGCTAGTATAAACCAACTATGGGGACAATAGAGGACAACAATGTTTAATAAGATACAACTGCAATAATAATGGAGGTGGTAATGATAATATTATAGGGACCAATTCATGCCCTCTCCTTCAAAAAAGTGTTGTCCTCAACGCACATTGAGTAGTTCTGATGCTTCTGCTATAATTTTCATCCTCCCATGTGGGAATCTTCAGCGAATAAGTTCTTCCACTTGATATATTACTCCGAAAGATCGATTTCGTAGCTGTACAAGTTCTTGTTTCTGTGACTGCTTCCAGTTCCAATATAATTTTTCCTTCCTCGTCAATTTCTGGGCAGTATTGTTAACTGGGAGACTTGTTGCCTATAACCTTCTTTAAACATTGAAACATGGAAATCTGGGTGCACTCGAGAAGCTGCAGGAAAGCTCCAATTTGTATGCCATAGTACCAATCTTTTGCAACACCTTGTACGGACCATTAACAAACTTGGTGATAATTTATTATCCTTTCTTAGCTTGCTTGAGGGACATTTGTTTTATATGGTTTTAGCCGTAAGAATACCCAATCACCTACATCAAAACTTCTTTCGCTGCGATGTTGATCTGCCTGTTGTTTCATTCTATTCTATGCTAACACGATGTTATCCTTTAAGAGTTGGAGGACTTGTTGTTGATGCTCGATATGATGTTCCACTGCTTGAACCTTAGAATTTTCTCTTAAATATAATGTGATGGATGGTGGCTGATATCCATAAAGTGTTATAAATGGGGTCATTTTTGTTGCTGTATGGAAGGAAGCGTTATACCATCATTCAACCAGAGGCAACCATTTGACCCATTGTGTATGTTTATCAGATACAAAGCAACGAAGATATCCTTCCAAACATTTGTTTACTATTTCAGTTTGCCCATTAGATTGAGGATGATAAGATGAGCTATGAGCCAACTAAGTACCAAGACCCCTTAATTCAACTTCCTTTCCTTCCGCAGAAAATTTCATGGAAAGTTCTTGAAAATTAAAAGCTATTGTATCCAAGGATTGTAGCCACTGGACTCCTAATACAACATCAACACCTTCCATTGGAATGGAAAGCATTGGGCTAGTCAATACATATTCTCCCATGCAATACTAGGGCTCGTCACTCGACACTCTGGTGCTGGATATAGGAAGCAATTCAAAATTTCAATTCTTTTGCTACCTTACAATGACTAAAATTTTGGGTACTTCCTGAATCAATCAACACTATTACCTTTTTTTTCTTGATTTGTCCTTCTATCTTGATGGTTTGAGGAGTGGTAATTCCTACCAATGCATTACAAGATATGGTAGGATTCATTTCTTATTTATCTAGGCTTTGTTCCTGGAGTATATCCTCTTATTTTGACCTTTCTTGCTCCTTTTCTTCTTCCTCTTCACAATCTATGTAGAATAATTTCTTCTCAACACACTTATGACCTTGAGTGTATTTGCTATCACAACTGTAACAAAGGCCTTTTTCTCTTTTTTCTTCCAATTGTTGTGGTATCAACCTTATAGGTTGTGGAAGACTAGGGGCAACAACGCTTCCATCTTTATAGTTGTGAGTGGTATGCTTCCTGGTCGCCATAATTTTGCTTTCCATTTTTCTTGATAACCTGAATGCCTTCTCTAATGAATGATGTTCCCAAAGGCGAACATCACGTTGGATATTATCCTTTAAAGTCCTTATGAACACATCAATCCTATGCTCCTCTGGAATATTTTTTACCCTTATATTCAATTTTTGGAGCTCCTCAATGTGCTCCATTATTGAACCCTTTTGTTTGAGACTTATCAATTGGCTAAAAAAAGTGTTGCTTTTTGTATCCTCATAATTTGCTGTCAATTCTTCCGTAAAAATAGCCCAAGTGATAATTTGTTTACGAGAGCAAAGCCATTGATACCATACAAACTGATTTGGTTCCAAATATAAAGTTGCAATACGTACCTTTTGTGTGT